>JANAVB010020827.1:0-67500 GCA_029216955.1 Iris pallida | reverse complement strand
CAAATAGAGATTTGTCCTTTTGGCCAAGCATATGCCTCCATGTCATGAGACAACCTTCGATACCATAGTTAGGACACATAGACCAAGTTCTACACCAAAACTTGATACAAAATCCTTTGAGTACTTGTATCAAACACTTGGTGGTCACAATCATGTAACTCCCCAAATGACACCATTCTAACCCATAGAACTATTAGGAATGAGTCCTCTAGCACATATTTCACCACCTAGAAGGTTGGATGTTGTCACTACCACATTTTAGCTTGAGGATATTTTGGTGATTTTGTTGATTTTGAATTTATTTTAATTTATTGAAATAATGGTTGTTATTTTTGACTTTTGCTAGTTAAGACTTTGGAGACTAACCTAGATGTTGACTCTAGCTGTGGTGACTTGACTAGCATGGTGGGACCCTAATCTAACTTAAGTAAACCCAAGTCAGGTCACTTAGAATCAAGTTTCAAATAGGAGGATTAAAGATTAGGTTCAATGACTTGAGACTTATGAATAGATTTCCATGACCATTCAAATTAGCCCAAAGCCAACTAGACTAAACCCTAACCCTAATTCCCACATACCTAGGCTAGCCACATAGGGAATCCCAACCCTATGTAACATCTCTTCCTTGGTTCTTGCTTCTTTTGTATTGAATCAACACTTGGAAAAAGAAAGGTATTACCATTCTTCCCCAATCCCTAACTTTTTCATTTTAATTCCTTTTTCACTCTAGTTTCTTGTATTAGAATCTAATACTCCTCTAATTTCTAATTATGGTGAGAAATCTCAGCTTTTGAATAATTTAGGGATTTGAGCTAGCAAGGAGGAACATTTGGTATCCGTATCTGTCACGCCCCAGAACCAGAATACTGGAGAGCGGGGGAATGACTCAGCCAGCTATGTATTATGGGTAGATAAATACCATATAATACGATCAATGCTGTCTAAAAGACGAGGGGGTGCATACTACATGAAAGTCTCACTATGGTCATTTCATATCTATTGTCTCAGTCATTCAAATAAGAAACATAAATAGAGAACATATAAGATAAAGCAGTAAGGCATCCCAAATGCTCAGTCAAAATGTTCTTGATATCTGGCTTTACAAAACATAGCCAGATGATGTAGCAAAGTGTACACAATTGTCATCAGCTGCAGTCTGACTTAATTACAGTTATGTAAAAGTAAGTACAAGACAATCCGACTAACATGTCGGTGCCAAACGACAAGGTATTAAGTAAATAACAAAACGAGCGGGGAAGTAAGGAACCCACTCGAGTCCTCCTGCGATCATCCCTCTACTATTGACCATCTTGGAGGTGGAAGTAAGCTGAGTCCTCGGAGACCGGCTCTAAATCTGGTCATGCAAAACCAGAGAGATTAGACCTCCAATAGCAAGTACCACAAGGAAGCACGATATGAGGAATTAAAACCAGTAATAAGAGAATATGATAAGTAGATCTCTGCTTGCCACGGGGATTCACATAACATCACGACACTTCGAACCAACCTCCCAACCAAACAAGGACAGAAGTTGGCCCGTCATGCCCTGATATTCTGATCATCTCAGTTAGGTAACAGAGTAGGTACAGTACACAAACAAATTAATTTAAATGGCCAGGCAACTACTACGGCTTGCTACTGTGAGTTCCAAGTTATCCTGGAATTATGCAATAAAGGATTCCTCAGTTCTTACTATGTACAAGCAAGGCTAGTTTACCCAGTCAATCAATTGTGCCAATTATGAATTAGACGAGTCCCAGCGGGACGCCCCTCATCAATATACAATATACAATAGATAATATAACCAGATATCGTTCCCTGCCCGTGTGGCAGATTTACAGTATCTGTGGGGACCAACCGGCCTGTCGGGCACTACAAGTCCCAAGAGGGTTGCCATGTAAGAACTCGGAAATCTATTCTCTCCATGCAATCATTATTTTATTTAACTTAATAGTCTCTACGTTGAGTGAAATCCCATGCCGTGGATCATGGTCATTCAAATGAGTACTTCCGTATAAGTACGATATGCCCAACTCTACAACGATACCCGTGCGGTTAGGTTGTAGGTCTTACATAGCGTAATGCAACAATCAAAACTAACCACAGAATAATCATGCCTTGACCGTCAAGTACACATGCTGCTTTTGCAGAAATATAAATAAATAAATTGAAGCCTGCATGTGTGCCTGTATGTCAATATTCGGGATCGGCCAATCAATTATAATAGTTCATAGTTAATATGAACGTGTCTCATTCATTCAATTTAATAAGACGACTAGCCAGTCTCTTAGTTCCAACTAGGAACGCATAATCCATTATTAGTCAAGTAACAGTCGGGGTCAATTCGTGACGAGGCATAAAAGTCAAATTAGTATTAAGCATGGTCGAGTCCATAACTAGTATAAAATAGTTAGTAACATATTCTTGAAGCCAAGGAAAAGATCTACAAATTTTATGTTGGGAGTTGGAAGAAATTCTAGCCACAATTTCATCAATTAGGACATATAACAGTCAGAAACAACCAAAATAGGCATTATGCGGCCTATTCTGCGACATGCATGCGGACTAACTGCGACATGCGGCTCATGCGGCATATGCAGCCCAACTGCGATACCATATGCGGCTCAACCGCGACATGCGCCTCATGCCGCTCATTCGCGACACCATGTGCGGCTACTGCGACATGCGTCTCATACAGCTCAACTGCGACACCATATGCGCCTACTGCGACATGCGTCTCATGTGGCTCATTCGTGACATCATATGCACCTATTGCGACATGCTCCTCATGCGGCTCAACTGCGACACCATATGCGCCTACCACGATATGTGCCTCATGCGGCTCATTTGCGACATCATATGCACCTACTGCGACATACGCCTCATGCGGCTCATTCACAACATCATATGCGCCTACTGCGACATGCTCCTCATGCTGTAGATGAATATAAAAACGAACAAAAATACTTTTGGCCATAACTTCCACAAAATAAATCGAAATCTAACTTTTCAAAAACTAAACTTTAGTAGAATTAAATTCTCTACAACATGGAACCACTTATTTTCGAAAACAAGAATGTTTGATAGATCAAAATCCTAAAATTCATATGAAAACCAAAACTTAAAACATAGATCTACACCCAACCATCCATGGAAATCAAGAACTTCAAGACCTAAACTTGTAGAGAAAGAGAAGATAAACAACATGGACTAAAAATAAATGGGAATGCATGAAATCCCTCATGGTGTGCAAGATGTAGTTGCCTCTCACAAGTGGGTTAGGGTTTTGGTGGAGGAGTAAATGTGAATGAATGAAGAAAGAGAATGAAAGAAGAAGTTTTATATCAAGGTCAAGTGGATCTCCACCATTCATTCTCTCCACAAAATCCAAGCCATCCATTCCCTTCCATGTTGAACCAAACCACACCAAGTTGGTTTACCATGAACCGAAATGAACCAAGAGCCAAGATAAAGCAGGAAAATAAAATACAGAAAAAATTAATAAGCGCAAAATTGAAGAATTTAAATACAGAACAAATACATGATAAATATTGAATAAATATATTCAAGAAGTACATGTATAAAATACTTATTCTGGGAACGGGGAGTGACATCTTTACCCTCCTAAGAAAAATTCCGTCATCGGAATTTCAGATCCAAGCAGGACAGAAATGTCAGAGCTAGACTAATCTAAGTACAAGTAATTTGAGTAAGTAGCCATTCTATAATATCAAATAGCAAGTAATATATCTATGTTTAACTATCGACGACACCAAACAATTCTACTTATAAGGTGACAAGCATGATGAGTTAAGACAATCAAGGTATATAGAGAGAGATATACCTTGTGAGTCAAACAGGTGCGGATACTGTGATCCGATATCATCCTCACGTTCCCATGTTGACTCTCATAATGAGTGATGACCCCAAGCAACCCGGACAAGGCTAATTATTTGGTTCTTGAGTATCTTCTCTCTTCGGTCCAAGATGGACACCGGCTGCTCCTCGTAAGACAAGTTGGTACCAACAACCAACTCAGAATGATCAAGGATATGGCTGGGGTCCGATACATACCTTCGCAACTGAGATACATGAAACATGTCATGCACCTCTCGTAACGAAGGTGGAAGGGACAGACGATAAGCAACATCGTCTACCCTATCAAGGATAACAAATGGTCCTACGTATCTTGGACTCAACTTCCCGGGAATGCCAAATCTAATGACCCCACGGGTAGGTGAGATCCGCAAGAACACGTGGTCCCCAACAGAAAACTCTAGCGGCCTACGATGCTGGTCCACCCAATGATGATGTCGATCCTGCGCAACTCGAAGTCGCTCTCTAATTCCCTTAATTACTTCAACTGTCTGGACAATCATTTCTGAGCCTAGCATCTTCCTCTTCCCGATATCATCCCATGCTAGTGGCGACCTACACTTCTTACCATATAGTGCTTCAAATGGCACCATCTGGATACTGGCTTGATAACTGTTATTGTATGAAAACTCGACCAAGTGCAGGTGGCTCTCCCAAGATCCTCCAAAATCTAGGGTGCAAGCTCGCAACATATCTTCTAGGGTCTGAATTGTTCTTTCTGATTGCCCGTCTGTCTGGAGATGGTAAGCCGTACTAAATCTTAACTTGGTACCCAGACTATGATGTAAGCTCTTCCAGAAATGTGATATAAAGCAGGTATCTCGGTCTGACACAATGCTGACGCGGACTCCATACTGCCTGACTATCTGCTGCATATACAACTCTGCCAACTTTTCTGTAGATTGCCCTACTCTGAAAGGAAGAAAGTGTGCCACCTTTGTAAGCCGATCTACTATGACCCAAATAGCATCTTTACCACTTGGCGATCTCGGTAAACCGGTCACAAAGTCTATTGTGATGTGTTCCCACTTACATTCCGAGATAGGAAGTGGTTGCAATAACCCAGCTGGCCTCTGCTATTCTGTCTTCACTTGCTGACATACCAAGCAACGGGAAACAAATCTAGCTATCTTCCTCTTCATCCCGTTCCACCAGAAGTGCTGCTTGATATCTTGGTACATCTTGGTCCCTCCAGGGTGTATAGAATATTGAGAACTGTGAGCTTCAGTCATAACCTCCTTTCTGATATCTCTACTAGGCACACATAGGCGTGATCCAAACCTAAGCGTACCATCTTCATGAATTTGCATCTCCTTTCTGAGTCCTGACTCACATTCTGCTATAAGCTTCTGAATCCTTGGGTCCTGTGCCTGAGCTACCTTGATCCTGTTTACCAAGTTGGATTGAACTTGTAAACTTGTTAGAACTCCTACATCACTAGAAAGTATAACTTCGATACCCATCTCCTGAAGGTCTTCTAAGATGTGCTTCTGCGTTGTCAACATAAATGCGCCGCCTCTCCTGCTAAGAGCGTCTGCTACTACATTAGCCTTGCCTGGATGATACTGAAGCTCTACATCATAATCCTTGATCAACTCCAACCATCTTCTCTGTCTCATGTTCAGCTCCTTCTGAGTAAATATGTACCTGAGACTTTTATGATCTGTGTACATGTCTAGTCGATCACCATATAAGTAATGCCTTCATAGCTTCAAAGCAAATACTACTGCCGCCAACTCCAAATCATGAGTTGGTCTCGTGGTCTCGAAGTTGCCTAGATGCGTATGCTATCACCTTCCCATGTTGCATTAGGATGCACCCAAGTCCTTTTCCTGAAGCATCACAATATACTGTAAAACCTCTGGGTCCAACTGGCAATATAAGAATAGGCGCTGATATCAACTTCTGTTTCAGATTCTCAAATGATGCATGGCATTATGCCGACCAGACGAATGGTACACCCTTCCGTGTCAAGCGGGTCATAGGTGCTGAAAGCCTTGCAAAGTCTGATACGAACCTTCTGTAATATCCTGCCAATCCCAAGAAACTCCGTACATCAGCTACGGTCTTGGGTACTGGCCAACTCTCTACTGTCTCTACCTTCTTGGGATCCACTACTACTCTAGCTCCTGATATGATATGACCCAAAAATGAAATATGATCCGACCAAAACTCACACTTGCTGAGCTTGGCATACAACTGGTTCTTTCTCAGAACCTGTAACACTTTCCTGAGGTGGTCTTCATGCTCCTCTTCACTGGCAGGATATACGAGAATGTCGTCAAGAAATACAATGACAAACTGATCTAAGTATGGCATAAAGATGTGGTTCATCAAATCCATAAATATTACTGGAGCATTGGTCAAACCAAACGACATTACTAAGAATTCATAATACCTATACTTCGACCTAAATGCTGTCTTGGGAATATTCTTCTTCCGAACCCTCACTTGATGATACCCTGAACGAACATCTATCTTAGAGAAAACTCTAGCTTTGCTCAACTGATCAAACAAGTCGTTGATCCTGGGTAGTGGGTACTTGTTCTTTACTGTCACCGCGTTAAGCTTCCTGTAATCAATGTACAATCTGGATGACAAATTCTTCTTTTCCACAAGTAACACTGGTGCTGCCCAAGGTGATATGCTAGCTTGGATGAACTTCTTCTCCTTCAGTTCCTCTATGTGCTGATATACATTGGCCTGCTCTGAATCCGCCATTCTGTAAACTCGATCTGATATCGGTTTAGTTCCAGGTGCCAATTCTATACTGAACTCAATATCTCTTACTGGCGGTAGCCCTGGAAGTTCTTCGAGAAATACGTCTAGAAATTCTTCAACTACCTTCGGAACTTGAACTTCTTCCATGGCCGTTATTACTCCCTGCTCTTGTTGAGTTGCCTCTGATCTGACTAAGGTGAATCTCTTTATGCCTGGAATATCAAAAGATACACTCCCTCTACGATAATCTATCGTTGCATGATTGTCTTTCAGCCAGTCCATGCATAAGATAACGTCGAAATTTCCAACAGAAAATTCTATCAACCGGGCGAGTAAGGAATGCCCGCAAACTACAACGCTACACGCTAGAATAACTCTACTTAACTCCTACCAGCCCATTGCCAGTGAGTATGTTCAACCTCCCTGGCAATGCCTCGAACTCTATTCCTAGCCGTGTTGCAAATTGTGCAGATATAAATGAGTGTGATGCTCCTGAATCAAATAATGCTACTGCAGGATATGAGGCGACGAGAATGTTACCTGCCACAACATCTTCCGATGCTAATACCTCCTCTAAGGACAGAGTGAATGCCTGCCCTCGACCTCCTTATTGGTTCCCATGTTGCGTCCTAGCCTGGTGCTGCTGCTGGCCCCTGCCTTGATGATGCTGGGGTGGTCTATGCTGATGTTGCTGTATCGGCGGTCCCTGCTGTCGAATTATCTGAGCCTGTGGCATTAACGGACGCTAGGCCAATGGTCTCAGTGCCACTGCGGGTCCTCGATACTGTCCTGTCCCTGGTGCTGGCAGAGCAGGAAACTGCTGTACTGGTCCTCCTGACCTTGAATTCATGGGACATGTGGTAACCCGATGATCTGGATTTCCACATATCAAACACAGTCCGTTCAATGCCCGACACACA
This sequence comes from Iris pallida, assembly GCA_029216955.1. Lineage (NCBI taxonomy): Eukaryota > Viridiplantae > Streptophyta > Magnoliopsida > Asparagales > Iridaceae > Iris > Iris pallida. Next base: position 59,983 of record JANAVB010020827.1, on the reverse strand, counting down.
TCTCTAGTGTGCCCCATCTTTCCACAATAAGTGCAGCCCACTGGGGGTTGCTGATTCTTCTTCTGTTGCTGCTGCTGCCTGGGTGGTGGTGCTGGCCCTCGCATTGCCACATCGTGAATGCGAATGCCAAGGGATGGTGCTGTTGTTCGGGGCGCTGCTCCCCCTCCTCCTTCAATCTGACTGTGAGATCTCATCTGACCTCCAGTCCTCGCCGTGATCCTCTGAATGGTGATCTCATGCCTTCGGGTTGCCGTCAATACTTCATCAAAGGTTTGGTAGTTGTGCCCCTCTATAAATTACAAGAGCTCAAGGTGAAACCCTTGCTGGAACCTCATAGCCCTCTGGCTCTCTGTTGCTATCATCTCTGGGGCAAACCTGCTCAATCTGCAGAACTCCGCTGCATAGGCATCTACTGTCTTGTCGGCCTACTTGAGGTTCATAAACTTCTGTTGTAGCTCAAACTGCTCCACAACCCCATAGTACTTCCTCTTGAATCTTGCGGTAAAATCATCCCAAGCAACAGGACATCTGATGCCCACTTCCTCTGATTCCCACCAATCACGTGTGAGATCCTGAAGTAACAACTTCACTTGATCCACACGTTCTTCTGCCGGCACCTTAGCTGCTGTCAGAATAGCCTCAATATCCTTAAGCCATGCATCTGCTGAGATGGCATCTTCCGTTCCTTCGAAACGGCGGGGGTTGAACTTGTAAAACCTGGCTGATGCTCCTGAATCTATCCTCGCCCCTCTTTCCAAAGCCATCTGCAATCCTTGGTTGAGTAATACGTTCTGCTCTTGCAACTGAGGGTGCATGTGCTGCTGGGCTAACATCTGATGTTGCTGAGTAGCCATCATCCCTCTCATGATCTCCAGAAGAGCCGGTGTGTCCATTTTCGCAGGGGAAGGTGGAACTGTTGGTGGTGGTGGTGATGGAATTGGGGATTCCCAGGACCCTTCCTTTGGTGTGCGTATTGATCGATAGAAAGTTAAACAGATCTAATACGTGTTCTAACCCTTCATAGGCGGAAACTAGGGTTCACGAATTATACCTGCAACGGAAAGGAGACAAGTAATTCCTGGCAATCTCGAGCGGACGACCCCAAGATCTTCTGCACGTATTCCTTCCTCGAGTTGGACATCGTGTGGGCGACGATCTCCTAACTTTTTCTTCTCCTTGGCAGCACTCTCTTTCTCTCCTTACGTGAATCACGAATTTAGAGAAAATTTCAGATTTCTAATCATTAATCTGGCGGCCAGAGAATAGAGGATATATATAGGCTACGGCAGGGACCATGAGAAGAAATTAGGATTAGGCCTCCTAACGGATCTGGATATCCCGTGTTCAGCCCGAACACACAATCCAAGCCCATTAACAATAGCTCGGTCCACTAATGAGCTATTGTTGCACTACCTCCCTAATCCCAAATTATGTTTGTGGGCTCCTTTTATTATATGTTGGTTTGGCTTCCCATGTTAAGATATCGTATGTCCGTCGATCAAATTAAGTTACTGACAACTATATTGATTCGACATCTTTTATCCTTAAGTAGTACCGCTCAACTTTATTTGTCATGTCGGATATAATCCACCTGCAGGGTTTATATGACAATCCTTATGAGCTCCTTAAGAGGACATCATCAACCCGATGTATCGGGACATGGATTCCATTTATAATCAACAACCCATCATACATACAATGTTATTACCCAATTCATAGAGGTTGTTGATCCATAATGAATCTCACTCTTTTATGAGTCAAAGTAATGCACATTGCATATACATGTCCGTTATTATATCCGGATTAAGAGTACAAGCATCCATAATAACAGAGGTGTTTGTTCTCTTATGTAGTCAGTACAAAGAGAACAACCTCAAGTGGTCATGTTCAATACACACAAAGTGTACTAGTGTAAACCTATAGTCAAGATAGACTAATACCAGATTACACTACAACCTTTCTAATAGATTGTCCAAGTCCATCTAGGTTGTGAACTATTTATATACTCCATAGGAAACTGATAATATGATCTTCTGTGTGACACCACACACCATATTATCTACAATATAGAATATTAGATATTTGCATTAATACTTGCAACAAATACAATATGCAAACATTTGCCCATATGATTCTCATTCAAAATTTAAGGAAATAAGGTTACTATAAAAGTGATGCTTTTAGTATATAACCCTAACAATCTCCCACTTATACTCAAAGCATTGCTTTTAATCTCCTACTTATACTCAAAGCATTGCTTTTCAGTTTACTGTTACAAATCTTCCACTTATACTTGAAGCCATGCTGCTACACATCTGACTCCCATTCCCTCAACATGACTGTCAAAAGCCTTAGCTGGTAAGCTCTTTGTAAAGGGATCAGCTAGGTTGTCGGCTGATGCTATCTTGATCACAGCAACTTTTCCTTTCTTTACGAAATCTTTTATCAGGTGGTACTTGCGCTCAATGTGTTTGCCTGTCTTATGGGCTCGTGGTTCCTTCGAGTTTGTAACTGCACCACCATTATCACAATAAAGTGTAATAGACTTAGGCAAACTAGGTACCACATCCAAGTCCAACAGAAAGTTTCTGAGCCAAACCGCTTCTTTGGCTGCCTTAGAGGCTGCCACATACTCGGCTTCCATGGTGGAATCAGCAATACATTTTTGCTTGATATTCCTCCACACAATGGCTCCACCTCCCAAAGTAAACACATAACCTGAGGTAGATTTCCTGGAATCCCTATCTGACTGAAAATTTGAGTCTGTATACCCCAAGGGAACTAAACTATCTGCCTGGTAAACTAGCATATACTCTTTAGTCCTTTTCAGGTACTTCAAAATATGATTTACGGCAGTCCAGTGCTCTTGTCCTGGGTTAGACTGATATCTGCTGACCATGTCTACGGCAAAACAGATGTCTGGTCTCGTACATAGCATTGCATACATTAAGCTTCCTACTGCTGAAACATAAGGAACTGCCTTCATGTTCTCTATCTCTTTAGGTGTCCTCGGACACTGCTCCGTTGATAGAGCAATTCCATGTCTAAAAGGTAAGAAACCTTTCTTAGAATTTTGCATACTAAAACGAGTTAGTATAGTATCGATATAGGAAGCTTGGGATAAGCCCAACATCCTTTTCTTGCGATCTCGTAGAACTTTGATTCCAAGGATGTGACCTACTTCTCCCAAGTCCTTCATATCAAACTGTTTGGATAACCATACCCTTACATCAGATAATACCTTCACATTGTTTCCAATGAGTAAGATGTCATCCACATAAAGTACTAGGAACACCACCACGTTTTCGTCATACTTTCTGTATACACATGATTCATCATGACATTGATCAAATCCATAGGATTTTATCACCTGATCAAAACAGATGTTCTAAGATCTGGAAGCTTGCTTAAGTCCATAAATGGACTTTTTGAGCTTACAAACAAGATGCTCCTTGCCCTTTTCAATGAACCCGTCTGGTTGCTTCATATAGATGTCTTCCTCAAGACTTCCATTAAGGAAAGCTGTCTTGACATCCATTTGCCAAATATCATAATCGAGATGAGCTGCAATAGATAAAAGAATCCGAATAGACTTAAGCATGGCTACAGGAGAAAAGGTTTCCTCATAATCGATACCCTCTCTTTGAGTAAAACCTTTTGCTACAAGCCGAGCTTTAAAGGTTTCAACCTTACCGTCTGATCCTCTTTTTCTCTTATAGACCCACTTGCATCCAATGGCTTTTACACCAACGGGTGGTTCTACATGCTCCCAGACCTGATTAGAATCCATAGATTCTATTTCAGATATCATTGCTTTTTGCCAAGACTCTGCATCTTTATCTTGGAGTGCTTCATTGTAGGTATAGGGATCATAATCTTGTTCTCCAGGGACGAAGTCTGACGACTCTCTCAAGAACATATATCTATCAGGTTGTATCACAACCCTCCCACTACGACGAGGCAATATCGGTTGTGGTGTAACATTTGTGACACATTGTGCAGTTATTTGTGGTTCATCCTCTTGTACTGTTGGTACTGAAGTACTTGGTGTCTTACGTCTCAGTTCTTCTAGAACAACTCTACTTGTGGGTTTATGGTTCATCACATAGTCTTCCTCTAAGAATCGGGTATTGGTGCTAACAATGACCTTCTGATCCTTAGGACTATAAAATAAACCTCCTTTCGTTCCTCTTGGATAGCCTACAAATAAGCGTACTTCTGTACGAGATTCCAACTTATCTGCTTTCCCATTCAGCACATGTGCTGGACTACCCTAAATGCGAACATGTTTCAGACTAGGCTTACGTCTAATCCACAGCTCTGTGGGAGTAAGAGGTACTGACTTAGAAGGAACCAAGTTTAAAATATAAGCTGCAGTCTCTAAGGCATATCCCCAAAACGAATCTGGCAAATCCGAATAACTCATCATTGATCTAACCATCTCCATAAGAGTTCTATTCCTTCTTTCGGCTACACCATTCTGTTGGGGCATTCCAGGTGCAGTCAATTGGGATGCAATCCCAGCCTCTAATAAATAATCTCTAAACTCTCCAAAGAGGTACTCGCTACCACGATCTGATCTTAATGACTTGATACATTTTCCATGACGTTTCTCCGTTTCAGCCTTGTACTCTTTGAATTTCTCAAAGCACTCAGACTTACGGCGCATCAAATAAATGTATCCATACCTTTAATAATCGTCAATAAATGTGACAAAATATTCAAAGCCACCTCTAGCTTGGATAGTCATGGGACCACACAAATCAGAATGAACCAATTCCAACACATCTTTGGCCCTATACCCCTTTGCCGTAAAAGGTCTTTTGGTCATTTTACCTTCCAAGCAGGATTCACAGACTGGTAGTGCCTCTACTTCCAATGAACTCAAAGGTCCATCTTCAACCAGTCTTCGAATCCTTCTTAGGTTAATATGCCCCAATCGTAAGTGCCAAAGATATGTTTGGTTCATACAAGAAGGTTCTTTTCTCTTATTTACGTTAGATGACATATTATTCATTTCCATAAGTTGTATTATGGGCAAAATAGGATTAATGACATACAAATTATCAACCAATGCACCAGAACAGATAAAATGTTTATTCTTTCTAATAACAATATTGTCATTAAAATAAACTGAATATCCATCCTTAACTAACATAGAAACAGAAACTAAATTCCTTCTAAGTGAAGGTGCATAAAGACAATCTCTCAATGTCAAAGACTTATTTCTACCAAAAGATAAAGTAACATCTCCTAATGCAACGACCGATACTTTTGTAGCATCACCCATGAACAAGCATATCTCTCCATCACTGAGCCGTCTGGTTTCCTGGAACTCCTGTAATGTATTACAGACATGATTAGTGGCTCCTGTATCTACACACCAAGTGTCGGTAGATAACACCGCTAAACATGTTTCAACTATTAGTAAATGAGATATACCTTCTTTGTTCCCTTGTTTGAGAAGTGGACAATCAGTCTTCCAATGTCCTGACCCTTTGCACTTGAAACATTTGCCTTTCGGCTTTTTCACCGCGCCTTGAGATCCCATGCCCTTCATTGCTGAGTTTGCCTGTTTCTGAATGTTATTCTTCTTCTTATCGCCTTTTGGCTTAGAAGTAGAACCCTTTTCAGAGACAAAAACATGACCACTCTGCCTAAAGAGAGATTCAGCTTCCTGTAGCTCTTTTGCAAGTTCTGCCAAACTATACAACCTTTTGTTCATGTTGTAATTAAGGCAGAAATTGTCAAAACTTTTAGGCAGAGTCCCGAGAATGATATCGACCTGGGTTTCTCCATCGATTTCAGCTCCAAGGATCTCTATCTCATTCAGATGACCCATCATCTTGAGAACATGATCCCTTACTGGTATGCCCTCAGCCATTTTTGTATTCATCAAACATTTCATAGCAAACTGCCTAGTTGCTCTACTCTGATGTCCGAAGAGTTCCTTGAGGTTATACATCATGTCATAAGCTGCGGCCATGGCCTGATGTCGATGTTGCAGTACATTTGACATAGATGCCAGAATGTAACACCGCGCCATCTCATCTGCCTTTTTCCACTTCTTATAAGCCTCTTTGACCTCTTCATCAGAGTTAGCATCAGGCTTAGGTAGGCATTCCTCAACAAGTACATATTTGTACTCCTCAGCAGTCAGAACAATGTCCAAATTACGTTTCCAGTCAATATAATTAGGTCCAGTAAGTTTGTTTTCTTTAAGAATCACCATAAGTGGACTGAAAGAACCCATTTTTGAAATCCTGAGAATCACATAAATAAAATTATGTAGGGCAAAAAAACTTTTTGAATTAACTAAATATTGATTCCCTCAAAACAATAATAAGAAATTCACCAACACCTTGAACACCATGAATTTAGCATGCCACGATAGTGTGGACGTATACAAATTCAACTTTGTTCAAGTAGATTTTTCTTATTAATTTTACTATCATGTCAATATAACTTTATGACAAATAAAATTAATATGCTGGTCTTGCTCTGGTCATACAAATAATAGCAGTGACTCCGATGGGGAGGATACCATTATTTGTATCTAAGTGTATACCATTACTTAATACTAAGTCCATTACCTTGTAATGAGTTCCTTCAGATGGAGAAGTGAACACATACTAGGTAACTTTCTACAATTATCCCTAAGGAAGTTTGTACTGGTGATCCATAATTATACTCATCCGATATGGAGGAAAGCACTAAAGCCAACATGCAAGTATAATTACATCACCTACAAACCAGTAATGGAGACCATAGGATTTATACTAAATAAAAATCCTCTCCCACTTAGTTATTTAACAATGAGGGTTTTTCTATTAGTTGATATTATGTCCATGTTGTCCATTATTAATGTAGGCTTGGTTTTTCAAAAAAAACAACCACAAAATAATAAACATGCATAATTAGAAAAAGCAAAATGACAAAAATAAGAGAAAATATCCAACTATTATGGTCATCTTTGCTGCTCCGTCCTTAACTATCCGAATCCAAAATCTGGCGCTGCACAGATCTATACGGGATTCGACCTGCCCGGTCAGGTCGCGTGGTTCGGGGCAGTCCGAATCCACAATTATCCTCGATTTTTTTTAGGTTTTGGCTGTCGATTCCTTCATCGAAAATCATCTGTCTGCCTCTGGATTGCTCAAAATCAGCATCTCGTCCGGCGTCAGAAATAGCCACCACCGCCATCACGATTGATCAAAAATAATTAAAATTACATCAATCCTATGCCTCCCGAAGGAGTTCACACATAATCTATATTGAAAAATTAAATTAATAAGCATGATCAACCCTCGTGATTTTAATTACATCCACAGCAACAACAACATCCACGACATGTTCGTGGTTTAAACAACACAATCAAAAACATGCATTGGACCATAATAGTTGGATCTAAGATGCCTGCAAAATCGAGTTAGAGCAGATCTACATCTATCGACTATTACATAGCGCAAGTTTTATTGGACAACATGGACATATCAATCAATACGTAGATCCAAAGTGGCTCTGATACCAATTGATGAAACTAGGGATTCCCAGGACCCTTCTTTTGGTGTGCGTATTGATCGATAGAAAGTTAAACAGATCTAATACGTGTTCTAACCCTTCATAGGCGGAAAGTAGGGTTCATGAATTATACCTGCGATGGAAATGAGACAAGTAATTCCTGGCAATCTCGAGCGGACGACCCCAAGATCTTCTGCACGTATTCCTTTCTCGAGTTGGACGTCGTGTGGGCGACGATCTCCCAACTTTTTCTTCTCCTTGGCAGCACTCTCTTTCTCTCCTTACGTGAATCACGAATTTAGAGAAAATTTTAGATTTCTAATCATTAATCTGGCGGCCAGAGAATAGAGGATATATATAGGCTACGGCAGGGACCATGAGGAGAAATTAGGGTTAGGCCTCCTAACGGATCTGGACGTGTTCAGCCCGAACACACAATCCATGCCCATTAACAATAGCTCGGTCCACTAATGAGCTATTTTTGCACTACCTCCCTAATCCCAAATTATGTTTGTGGGCTCCTTTTATTATATGCTCGTTTGGCTCCCCATGTTAAGATATCGTATGTCCGTCGATCAAATTAAGTTACTGACAACTTTATTGATTCGACATCTTTTATCCTTAAGTAGTACCGCTCAACTTTATTTGTCATGTCGGATATAATCCACCTGCAGGGTTTACATGACAATCCTTATGAGCTCCTTAAGAGGACATCATCAACCCGATGTATCGGGACATGGATTCCATTTATAATCAACATCCCATCATACACACAATGTTATTACCCAATTCATAGAGGTTGTTGATCCATAATGAATCTCACTCTTTTATGAGTCAAAGTAATGCACATTGCATATACATGTCCGTTATTATATCCGGATTAAGAGTACAAGCATCCATAATAACAGAGGTGTTTGTTCTCTTATGTAGTCAGTACAAAGAGAACAACCTCAAGTGGTCCTGTTCAATACACACAAAGTGTACTAGTGTAAACCTATAGTCAAGATAGACTAATACCATATTACACTACAATCTTTCCAGTAGATTGTCCAAGTCCATCTAGGTTGTGAACTATTTATATACACCATAGGAAACTGATAATATGATCTTCTGTGTGACACCACATACCATATTATCTACAATATAGAATATTAGACATTTGCATTAACACTTGCAACAAATACAATATGCAAACATTTGCCCATATGATTCTCATTCAAAATTTAAGGAAATAAGGTTACTACAAAAGTGATGCTTTTAGTATATAACCCTAACAGGTGGAACCTCCGGATACTGTGATCTAGCCGCTGCTGCTTCCACTATTACTTCTTCTTGGATAGTCTCTTGAGTTAGTACCGGCCCTTGTTGCTGACCAACATGGTCAGGTTGTCCGTGTTGCTCTTGTTGTTGTTGTCCAGTCCTGGCAGATGCGGACGAAGTGCCCCTAAGAAAAGGGACAAAAGAACAATCAAACGATCGGACAGGAAAGATCAATGAAGTCAAAGGATACCAGAATGTCAAGCTAGAGTCGAGAGTAACGAATCATGAGATCAAGGGGGAACATGTGTGATTGAGACATCCAATAAATTAAAACACCCCACAAGTCTGAAATCAGACCTGTATGGGCAACCACTAAAACCTTATCACGCCCCAGAACCAGAATACTGGAGAGCGGGAGAATGACTCAGCCAGCTACATATTACGGGTAGATGAATACCGTATAATACGAATACGATCAATGCTGTCTAAAAGATGACGGGGTGCATACTACATGAAAGTCTCACTATGGTCATTTCACATCTATTGTCTCAATCATTCAAATAAGAAACAGAAATAGAGAACATGTAAGATAAAGCGGTAAGGCGTCCCAAACGCTCAGTCAAAATGTTCTTGATATCTGGCTTTACAAAATATAGCCAGATGATGTAGCAAAGTGTACACAATTGTTATCAGCTGCAGTCTGACTTAATTACAATTATGTAAAAGTAAGTACAAGACAATCCGACTAACATGTCGGTGCCAAACGACAAGGTATTGAGTAAATAACAAAACGAGCGGGGAAGTAAGGAACCTACTCGAGTCCTCCTGTGATCATCCATCAAGTTTTGACCATCTTGGAGGTGGAAGTAAGCTGAGTCCTCGGGGACCGGCTCTAAATCTGGTCATGTAAAACCAGAGAGATTAGACCTCCAATAGCAAGTACCACAAGGAAGCACGATATGAGGAATTAAAACCAGTAATAAGAGAATATGATAAGTAGATCTCTGTTTGCCACGGGGATTCACATAACATCACGACACTTCGAACCAACCTCCCAACCAAATAAGGACAGAAGTTGGCCCGTCATGCCCTGACATTCTGATCATCTCAGTTAGGTAACAGAGTAGGTACAGTACACAAATATATCAATTTAAACGGCCATGCAACTACTACGGCTTGCTACTGTGAGTTCCAAGTTATCCTAGAATTATGCAATAAAGGATTTCTCTGTTCTTACTATGTATAAGCAAGGCTAGTTTACCCAGTCAATCAATTGCGCCAATCATGAATTAGACGAGTCCCAGCGGGACGCCCGTCATCAATATACAATATACAATAGATAATATAACCAGATACCGCTCCCTGCCCGTGTGGCAGATTTGCAGTATCTGTGGGGACCAACCGGCCTGTCGGGCACTATTAGTCCCAAGAGGGCTGCCATGTAAGAACTCGGGAATCCGTTCTCTCCATGCAATTATTATTTTATTTAACTTAATAGTCTCTACGTTGAGTGAAATCCCATACCGTGGATCATGGTCATTCAAATGAGTACTTACGTACAAGTACGATATGCCCAACTCTACAACGATACCCGTGCGATTAGGTTGTAGGTCTTACATAGCGTAATGCAACAATCAAAACTAACCACGGAATAATCATGCCTTGACCATCAAGTACACATGCTGCTTTTGTAGAAAAATAAATAAATAAATTGAAGCCTGCATGTATGCCTGTATGTCAATATTCGGGATTGGCCAATCGATTATAATAGTTTATAGTTAATATGAACGTGTCTCATTCATTCAATTTAATAAGATGACTAGCCAGTCTCTTAGTTCCAACTTGGAACGCATGATCAATTATTAGTCAAGTAACAGTCGGGGTCAATTCGTGACGAGGCATAAAAGTCAAAATAGTATTAAGCATGGCCGAGTCCATAACTAGTATAAAATAGTTGGTAACATATTCTTGAAGCCAAGGAAAAGATCTACAAATTTCATGTTAGAAGTTGGAAGAAATTCTAGCCACACTTTCGTCAATTAGGACATATAACAGTCAGAAACAACCAAAATTGGCATTATGCGGCCTATTCTACGACATGTATGCGGACTAACTGCGACATGCGGCTCATGCGGCATATGCGGCCCAACATCGATACCATATACGGCTCAACTGCGACATGCGCCTCATACGGCTCATTCGCGACACCATGTGCGGCTACTGCGACATGCGTCTCATGCGGCTCAACTGCGACACCATATGCGCCTACTGCGACATGCGCCTCATGCGGCTCATTCGCGATATCATATGCGCCTACTGCGACATTCTCCTCATGCGGCTCATTCGCGACACCATATGCGGCTACTGCGACATGCGCCTCATACGGCTCAACTGCGACACCATATGCACCTTCTGCGACATACGCCTCATGCGGCTCATTCGCGACATCGTATGCGCCTACTGCGACATGCTCCTCATGCTGCAGATGAATATAGAAACGAACAAAAATACTTTTGGCCATAACTTCCATAAAATAAATCGAAATCTAACTTTTCAAAAACCAAACTTTAGTAGAATTAAATTCTCTACAACATGGAACCACTTATTTTTGAAAACAAGAATGTTTGATAGATCAAAACCCTAAAATTTATATGAAAACCAAAATTTAAAACTTAGATCTACACCCAACCATCCATGGAAATCAAGAACTTCAAGACCTAAACTTGTAGAGGAAGAGAAGATGGACAACATGGACTAAAAATAAATGGGGATGCATGAAATCCCTTATGGTGTGCAAGATGTACTTGCCTCTCACAAGTGGGTTAGGGTTTTGGTGTAGGAGTAAATGTGAATGAATGAAGAAAGAGAATGAAAGAAGAAGTTTTATATCAAGGTCAAGTGGATCTCCACCATTCATTCTCTCCACCAAATCCAAGCCATCCATTCCCTTCCATGTTGAACCAAACCACACCAAGTTGGTTTATCAGGAACCGAAATAAACCAAGAGCCAAGATAAAGCAGAAAAATAAAATACAAGAAAAATTAATAAGTGCAAAATTGAAGAATTTAAATACAGAACAAATATATGATAAATATTGAATAAATACATTCAAGAAGTACACGTATAAAATACTTATTCTGGGAACGGAGAGTGACAGTATCGGACACGTGTCAATGTGTATGTGCAAGTGTTTGTTAGAATGCCACTTAGAAATAAATTTTCGTATTTTGCTAAACTAATTGCATATTCTCGTAGCCCTACACATGGGGATTCTAGAACCCTAACTCTGAGCTCATATCGAGCTGTGTCCGTGTCCAAAATGGACACAAACTCACTGCATGGGGACTCGGTCGGGTGTCCTGCTACCCGTGTTCGATTTCTCTATGGACACATCACGAGATGGCATAAAATTTGATAGGCAGGTAGGGGTGATGACTAACAGGTAGGCTATGGTATTTCATCGAGTTTTGTAGAGTGATTTATGTGTTATCGAAGTTGCATGGGTTTTGTACTGACAGTGCACACCCGACCATTGAGCACTGACACAGACTTCGTGTCTCTTGTAAACACGTTGTAGACACACTTCAGGGTGATCAACCCCTAGCCCTAGACCCCCTCTACCTATGTGCACGACCACGACACATTTGATGGGACACACGTATCCCTAGCTCACTCGAAACGCGTGTACGACATTGTCAGTACATTGTTCAGTTGCTCATGTGTGTGGAACTGTTTGGAGACATTTGTGCCCTGTTCTTGGACACTAGAACACACTCACGACACACTCTCACATGACATGTACATTACCAACTATTATTTTTGATTATTAGTTGCATTTTCGAATTCGAATTATGATTTCCCCTAATTTCTGATACCTAGGCTGTCAATAATTTTTCAGAGAATATAAATATATGTTTAACTGTTTTGCATGATTAAATTATGATGTTTGGTTCACATATGCATATCTGTGATTGACCTACAATGCTAGGGTTCATATTAGCATAGGATTTTGGCTTTCGAAATACCTTTGGACTGTTAATCTGAGAATCGAAACTGTTGTATAAACTGAAACCTGAAAACTAATGAACTATCGTGTGTTTACTGATTTTGGTTGTTGGTTTAATTGCAAATGTTTTACCTATGTACATCTAAGCTTAGTTGCAATTAGGATTCATGAATTGTGTTTGATATTGGGTTTTCTATTTCGGTTGGGCTATCAATTTGTGGACTGTTTTGTATACTTTGAAAACCTGTGAACCTGAGAATCACAGATAGCAATATTCACACACACACACACTCATACACATATGTTAAATCTGAGAACCTGTGTTTTTCAGTATTGTATGCCCTTTCACATCCTATCTACAAACACACCGTACTGAAATCTAAACTGAGAACACCATTGTCACTCACTCACCTATCTACACACACACATACAGCACACTCACGCACACACTCTACTGTTTAATCTGAGAATTGCAACACTGATTTTGTGTACACACATTGATTTCTATCTATCTACACACACAAAAATCTGAATTCCTATCCACTGTTGCACTGTACACACACTCACACATATGTTTATACACACACCACTGTCACTCACTCACCCATGCTATATACACATTCACACTATTTTCTCTACACTCAGGACACACACACACATATATGTACAGGACACTATATCTCTATCTCTCTATATGCATATGTATACACATACAATATATAATCTTGTGTGATAATATGTAAAGTAATATATATGCATATTGTCTATATAAAATTAGTATATGTATATGTATGGAAAATATGTGTGCATGCCTATAATATGTGTATATGGCATATAGCCTATGTAGTATAGCCTATGTGTATTCCAATGTGCAAGCCTATGTGTATATGGAATGTATAGACATAAGTTTTGTGTGTTGTTAGACTTGTGTGACTTGTGAATGATGTGTGCTTACTCGAATAGACTGGTTAGGCTTAGTGGGACTTGTTTGGGTTAGGTTTGACCTAGTTGACCTAGTTTGACTAGAGTAGTTGATTAGAGTTGACCAAAGGTTGACTTTAGCCTAGATTGACCCAAACATCATGTAGAATGAATCATAGTAGTTTGTTTTACCAATTTGGATATGTTGTGACTTGTGCTGTTCTGAATTGGAGCCAGACACCACTCCTCAGGCAGTGTTTCATTCAGATACTCAGGATATCAGGCTAGTACATTCTCTGATCGTTTCATACTTGTTATGACTATATTCTTTCTCTAGATTACTTTACTTGATGCTGTCACTGTAGAAGCATGGAATTTTAGAACCAGAAACTCTATGCGCCAGACTACATGCGCCAGAGCTCGGACAAAGTACTTCACAGCAAAAAGCAACAAATATAGACATTGAAAGAGGACTTTTTATTTAACATATAAAAGTCTATTACATGTCTAAGAAAGACTGTACAAAGGAGAATTTCTACAAAGAAAAGATCCTAAGTCTACAGCCAGCAACCAACATGCGCCCTCAAGTAGGCGCAGCAATCAACATGCGCCCTCAGCCAGGCACATCCCACCATGCGCCTTCAGCAGGGCGCATCCCTTCAGCAGCTCAGTTATGTGCATCCTCAGTTATGTGCATCCCTTTGGCAGCTCAGTTATGTGCATCCCTTCAGCAGCCCAGTTATGTGCCGCTCTTCCAACCAGGCTCACCGCCGTATAAACGCTTCGACTAATGAAGCATTTATTGAGCAGAACGAGGGTGGCAATCAACCCTCTAGCCAAGGAAGGGAAAAGAACCACAAGCCAACCTGTGGCCAGGGGAGGCATCAAAAGAGCCTCCAAAGGCCAAGGAAGAACGTGATCGAAACTGCGGCTAAAGGAGCAGCTTTCAACACAAATAGAATGGGCTACACCCATTTTGAAGGAAGAAAGAGCCACCAAAGTCGCAGCACCGTAATTCCGATCTACGGCTCTTCCTGCACAACGAAGACGAGGCTCGAGCATTCCTATCTTTGGATGCAACAGGCACCTTCCGCCTGCCTCAGAATCCCTCGACTCTGACTTTTGGATGTAACAGTCACCTTCAAGTGCATCAATGAAGACATTGCGTCGCATCTTCACCCTCGGGAGCATCTCATCAACAGAATGCATCCGAGTAAACGAATTCATGTCGGAAAGACGTGAGAGAACGAGAAGCAAACCCTCTCTCCATGCCACTATTTATATGCCGGGCAAATCAAACCCATGCGCCAAGTGGATGGCTCTCCGAATTCCGTACAATAAATTTGCATTAAATGGATGAACCGGACGCTTCGAATTTAGCTAAGTCAAAACGGCTCTTTAAAGCACTCGAAGAACGTAACAGTCGCACCATTAAAGACGTGTCACGAAGCTGATGTACCGGCCAGACCGCGCATCACACAGACGTGCCCTTCAGCATCAAGCGTATCACACAGACGTGCCTTTTAGCACCAAGAGCATCACAGGGGATGTGCCCCCATGCATCCCCATACGCCTAGTGGAACGCCAATCGACGCGCCCACTCGGCTGTCTATCGAATGTCACCAACATTAAATGCTGAACTGAGAGAGTTGGCAGCACGCCTCCCGAAGTCTGAACAGTCGGCAACTTTTTCAGAAGACGAAGCATCGCCAACGTCAGCGTCATCATTACTTTCTTCCGACGGCTACTGCCACGTGGCCGTCCAACCACTCGCATGCGCCTCTGCAGCCATACGCCCAAATCTGTATGCGCCTCAAAAGCCATACGTCTCAGACTTTTTACTGATCCCTAAAGACAGAAGGAAAGTCACCAGTAAAGCTCCGTATGCGCCTCAAAATCCATGTGTCTCAAACTTTTTACTGATCGCTAAAGACAGAAGGAAAGTCACCAGTAAAGCTCCGCATGCGCCTCAAAAGCCATGTGCCCCAGACTTCTCCCTGATCCCAAAAGACAGGAGTAAAGTCACTACTGAAGCTCTGCATGCGCCTCAAAAGTCATGCGCCCAGAATGGTTCGTGACTCCTAAAGGTTACGAGCCAAAGTCTCCTCATGTTCCAAATCATAGGCGTATCCTACTAGATCATTCCCCACCAAATCAGAGATCTCTGAGCCATGGGTCGATGACACGTGTCCTTTGATTCGACTCATCCAAGATCTCAGCAACAGAAAGGTCTTCTTCTCTGCTACGTACCGGCTCACAACAGCAACATAAAGAAGTCAACCCCTCGATCAGGGCGCATCGTCCTTGCGCCTCCATCAGCAATCAACACGTGGTGTCCCCGTGTACAGCCGCATCCTACATGCGTGCATGAGCAGCCAGCCTGCAGACTATATAAAGAAGGGACCATTTTCTTCTTCCACACCTACGTACACACATACCAAACTCCACAACGAACACACAGAGACTTCGTACCACCAGAGAGGCAGATACAGATACTCAACATCTTCCTCCTCTCAGCAAGCTCTAGCACCCAGAGCAATCCAGACCTTCAGAGAACCGATAACCGTCGTCAGATCGTCAACGGAGTCAACGTATTACCACTCACTCCAACGGCACAAGGAACCCAGATAAACAAAAGTGTACTCCTAGGACTATATTTAAGTCCTATATTGTAACACTGTTCTGTTTGTATTAAAATTTGCAATCAAAGAATTTTAATGGCAAACAAGCTGGCGACTCTGCTGGGGACCTCTTTCTCCTCCACCGAGAAAGCTGGGTCATAATACGACGATGTGAAGGTGGGCTCCTCCCACAAGATGCTGGTCGTACGCCTCAATCAACAGGCGTATGAGAAGTTCATCTCTGAAAAAAGTGTGAGTCCTTCGAAGCGGCTGCCGAAGACGAAGAAGACCCGCCGAGTCTGGGTGCGCAAGGTCCACGCCTCGGGCACCACCACCGAAGGGGATGCGCCAATCCAGCCTTCCCTTCCTGCTGACGTCCTCAGCAACCAAGATGCGCCCGCTGGTGCTGCACATCTCTCGGGGAAACGTGCGGCTAACCACATTCCCCAGCCGTCTCCCTCTCAGGTGAGGAAGATGCGTCGACGGAGCAGGGGCGCAGCCAATGCCCCGCACATCACCTCTGATGCGCCACAGAAGGTCTCTGTCTTTGACAGACTCACTCGCCGTAATGGCGAGGAGAATTTGGATTCTGAGTACTACGCGCCCCAGCGGCCTGGTACGAAGAAATCCAAGGCAGCACGGGCCATACGCCCCAAACTGCTATGCCAGCAGCAAGCCAGAAGCATGCGCTCACAATCATACGCGCTACTGATGGTAAGCTGTACAAGGTCGACTCGAGTGCTGTGGCACCAAAAATGAGCCAACCTTCAAAGTTCTTCTCTTACTTGGGCGCATATACTGCGTGCACAACCAAGTCAAGTAAGGCAAATCCAGTGGTCTTGAACTCCCGCGTCTCCTCTGGTTTTACGTTTGAGGTCCGTTCAAGTGACTCCAAATGTTGTGGTTCCCCCACTACTGATCAGGATGCCTGTTTGGTATTAGATGAGGGGGCACAGCAGTCACTTGACCACCCCGACGCTTGGCCTTGCCATGCGCCTGAAGGGGGTGCGAAGGTGGCACTCTCCTCCAACGATCTGCGCAATGTGATCACTCACAAGCGCCGATCAGGAGAGTCGACTGACAAGTATGATGCACCTCTCACGGGGCATACTTATACTGTGGTCACCATCAACTGCTATTGCAAAGCAGCACTCCCACCAAGGCAGTCGGTGTTCCAACGGCTGCAATCCTCGACACCCCTCCGACGTCGCCTCGGAAAGAAGGTGTCAACAGAAGGAGAACCAATGGTTGCTTCATGCAACGTGATCTCCAACTCCTTGTCAGTCCGAAAGGCGACTGGCAGTTCCTCTTCCTAGTCTAAAAGCAAGCCGAGGAAAACTAAGACAGTTGTCTCGTCTTCCGGAGTATTCGAAAGCACTCGAGAGAGAAAGAAGATCTTGGAGGAAGCTGGGGGTAGTTAGACCCTTGTCGAGCCTCCTTCCGAAGACGAGTGTGTCCAAAGCACACCTGGGGCAGATCTTCGAGGCGAAGTCAGCCTCCCAGAAGCCCTTGAAGACGAAGATATCCCCCAGAACATAGCTGGGGGTAGTATAGCATCTGTGGACCCGAGTTCCGGAGATGAAGAGGCCCTTCAAGACGGAGCTGAGGGTAATCAGGCCCTTGCAGATGCGCCCGTGGTGAATGTTCTCCCGAACATAGCCGGGGGTAGCCAAGACGAAGCTCCAGGAGAGGCAACTCCCCTACAAGAGAGTGAGGCCGAGAGTGAGGCCTCAACCCATCCATCTATTCCCGGCCGCGTCATGACAGTAAACGTGACTGGGGCTGATGTCGAGTCTGATGCGCCGCCAACAGACCTCATCCAGCGCATAGATACCCTGGAGGGAGGACTCAAAACCCTCTCTGCCTCCATGCAAACACTGACTCAAGCAGTGTTTGAGATACGGTCAGCATTGGCCAGGACACCTTCTGCTCGTCCCGACCCAGGGGCCAATGGAGAATCGAGTGTACCGCTTCAACGGGTATCCTCGGACATAGATCACCGTGAAGCACCTCGGACATCGGAGCCCTCAAGTGCTCAACTCCCGGTGATACCACCTTCCCCGACTCCCAGCTCCACAGAAGACGTGGTCGAGATGATCAGGGACCTACCAGAAGCGCTTTGAGTCCAAGACAAGACAAGAGGAGCGCCAAAAGATGGACGTCCCCCAACCTTATCCCCTCGAGTGGAACAAGGTGGTTTATCCTCCAAAGTATAAACCACAAATACTGACGCCATACGACGGAAAGGACTCTCCGCGTCATTATCTAACGTACTTTCAGTCTCAGACGGTACATCTTTCGAAGGAGGACGCGCTACTCACCAGCATATTTGTTGGGGCACTGAAAGGAGTGGCGTACGATTGGTACTGCAGCCTCCCCGAAAATTCAATATCTTCCTTCGATGACCTGAAGCGTCCTTTTCTCGACCGTTTCTACGACGGCGGAAAGGACATGACAATGGCGTCCCTCATAGAGATACGCCAGAAGGAGAAGGAAAAAGTTCGAGTGTTCATCGAACGCTTCCTACAGGCCTGCTTCAGACTGCCCCCGGGCATGCCAGAACATGCACTCCTCTCCTCCTGCAGCATGAACATGCTGCCTGCAATCAAGCTCTGGCTCAAGTCTACTCCTCCTCCCGACTAGAGCTCCTTGATCATTGAAGCAGAAGTCGCAGAGAAGAAGGCAGCCAATGCTCGTCTTTTGGGAGTCAGTTTCCCCGCCTTTGAGGACAAGGGGAAACGGCCTGCAGCCAACAACCCTGGACGAGAGACAAAGGAGAAACAGGCATTGACTGTCAATGCCTCAAAAGGTGCGTTAGCGCCTACTCAGAAGCCTCCACTTGCACCAAGGCCAAAGGAGGTTTATTCGTTCAACGACGAAGACACCCTGCAACTCTTTGAGATACTGAAGCAGGGTGACAAGATCAAGCTTTCGGACCCGAAGCGTCCCGATGAGGTTGGGAAAGTGGAAAACCCGAGGTACTGTCACTACCATCGGTTTGTCGGACACCCAACCAAGGACTGCTATGTCCTCAAGAATTACATCCAGCGCATGATCAATTCGAATGTAATCTCCGTCGACTACGAAGAGAAGACGGTGTCAGCCAACGTGGTGTCACTCCAGTTTGGCACCTTGCCGCCAACTACAACACAGGATGGCGTCGTCCCCATCCCTAAGGCGACAATAGAGGTGGTTAACTTACCACCTACCCGTGACAACGTGAGTGGAGTCATCCCACTCACCACATCTCGGGGAGAGATCCTGTGGGTTCACCCCGATCTCGTCTTCGAGGTGACTCAATCGGAGGTACGCCCTACCTCCAAGTCCAAAGACAGGAAGATCAAGTCTTGCCGCACGGTCTCTTCTTCAGCGGAAGGGGCACTTCATGTGCAGATGCGTTCACAACAGAGCGTCCAACCCGACGAAGTTGCCGTCGAGGTGGTGCCTCCTGGCACCGTCCCTGCTGTCCAGGATAAGGGCCCGCCTAAGCCCTCAGCAGCCAGTAAGCAGAAGCAGATAGAGGCGCACTTCGATAGGCCTCTACGAAAGGAGAATACTTCGGGGCTAGCCAAGCCCCACAACTTCGACATACTGGCACAACTGGCCAGTACTCCTGCCCGTCTATCTCTGTTCGAGCTCCTTCGTCTTTCTAAAGACTCCCGAGAAGCTCTCTGCAAAGCTCTGAAGGATGCTGAATCCTTTTTCAGTCAGGTCAAGCAGGTGAAGATCTCCCGACTGTGTGCAAGTACTGTCACTATACAGAGGAGGTTATCCCTAATATAACCTTCACCCAACAGGACATGCTGATCAAGCACAATCGACACAACAGGCCGCTGTATTATACAGGGTACATCAGTTTAGTCAAGGTGAAGCGGATTCAGATCGATCCGGGGTCTTCCCTCAGCATCATCCCGAAGACGCTGCTCTCAACACTGGGGATTCTAATGTACCGATTGGCACCCTCCAATACAACAATCAGTGGTTTCAATACCAGCAAAAGCGAACCACTGGGCAAAATACGACTAAAGTGCCACATCGGTAACCTCAGAACCGAGGTCAACTACAATATTCTGTTGGGTCGTCCATGGCTGCATGAGTACATGGTGGTGCCATCCACGCTCCACCAATGTATGAAGTACGTGTCCACCAACAATGTCATCCGTACGGAGTTTGCGGACATCGACCCTTTCAAAGGGATTGAAGCCTACTTCACCGATGCCGACTTATACAAGTCACCTGACGAGGAGGAGGCCAATGATGCTGACGACGAAACAGAAACGGCAGCAGAGCCGGACATGGAGCCTGAGGTCACCTCCGACGCTCCTTTGAAGATCCGACTCAAAGGCAAACTGCCTCAGAAGTTGCCTTCCATGAGCATTAAGCTACCCGGGAAAGCACCAGCTGCTCCTGAAGCTCTCCTGAAGATATGGCTCAAGGAAAAGCCACCTCAAATATCGGCCCCCCTCGTGGCAAAACTACAGGGGAAGGCGCCAATCACCGGAGGCACAACGGAGGCACCTCTGAAGGTGCGTCTTAAGGGCAAGCCGCCGCCATCCCAGCTACCAGAGAAGGCCCATGTAGTCCTCTCGGACTCCCAGATCAGCGCTGTGGTGGACCCTCCCGATCCTACTCCAGTACTTACAGATAAAGAGCTAGGGAAATATATCTCGGCCAATGTAGATGCCCCACCTCTAGACAATGTAATCCCACGGGATAAAATTTCATATTTCATCAATAACAGAGTGTCTTTTAATTATTCTAATCTTCCATATTGGAATGCCATGTATACATTAGATAACACTCTACGGTCGTTGCAAACACAAATAACGATCGTCCATCATGTAAATCGAGTAGTCCCGTCCCAAGGGGTCTGTTACATAGTCCCACCAGGGAGTCGAGACGAAGAATCTATCATCTTCGGCAAGGTCGAGCATCATCAAGACCTCCCGCCACTCGAGCCAGAACAAGATGCCGGCAGAATGCAACTCTATCGGTACACGGACAAGGCAAAGTACCTCATCCAAAAGATGGGTTACGACCTAAAAAGCGACAAAGGCCTGAACTACGGCAAAGGTCGACGTCTCCCTTTCCGGCTTCCAACACCTAAAGGAAAGCTGCAGGACTACTACAATCGAACTCGACGGGGGGTAGGCTATGTCACGCCACCGTCAACTCCAGAGAGTTCAGACGCGGAAGAAGTAGAACATTCTTACTCGTTTGAAGCATCAACGTGGGATTCCGATACCAGTATCGGATCTGTCTTCAAGAGAGTACTGTCAGCCAACATGACATCTGCACAATCTTAAGAAAAAGAAGGCGAAGACCAAGTACCGAAATTCTTCGAAGAAGAACCCTGGGCTCAACGCCTAGGACAACAATGGGAGTCTCATTTTGAACTACGTAAACCTCCCACCGAGGATGAAGTCGAGCAGATCGACCTTGGGGATCGATCTTCTTCTAAACCCATCTTCATCAGCAAAAGCCTAAAAGGAGAAGAACGAGAATCTTTAATCCAGCTGGCTAAAGAGTATATCGACGTCTTCGCCTGGAGCTACGAAGATATGTTGGGACTTGATCCCCATATAGAGATGTATAGGTTGAACATCTTACCTGATGCCAAGCCTATCAAACAACAACAGTGACGCTTCCGTCCGGACATCATGAACGCCATCGATCAGGAGGTGGACAAACTCTTGACCAGCGATTTCATCCGTGAAGGGCAACACCTAGATTGGGTAGCCAACGTCGTTCCCGTCACCAAGAAGAATGGGAAGATACAAGTTTGTATCGACTTCAGAGACATCAACTCTGCTTGCCCAAAAGACAAATTTTTGCTTCCAATCACCGATGTGATGATCGACAACACATGTGGCTTCGAGCGCATGTCTTTCATGGATGGGTATTCGGGCTACAATCAGATCAAGATGTTCCTCGATGACGCAAAACATACATCATTCAGGACTCCAAAGGGCATTTTCTGCTACACAGTGATGCCCTTCGGCTTGAAGAACGCTGGTGCGACATACCAACGAGCTATGAGCACCATTTTCTGTCAACACCTCTGCAAGACAGTCGAATGCTATGTCGACGACATCGCAGTCAAGAGCCGTCTCAAAGGAGATAACCTACAAGACCTCAAGACAGGCTTCGATCTCATGCGGGCGCATCAACTCAAGATGAACCCCGCTAAATCCTTCCTTGGGGTTTCTAGCGGAAAGTTCTTGGGCTTCATCATCACGACAAAAGGCATTCATGTCGATCCCGAGAAGACCAAAGCTATCATTGATATGAACCCTCCGAAGAATCTTCGAGAACTTCGAGACCTACAAGGACGTCTGGCATACATCCGGAGGCTCATAGCAAACCTTTCCAACAAATGTCAACCCTTCACCCAGCTCATGAAGAAGGAAGTCTCTTACGTCTGGACAGAGGAATGCCAAAAGGCTTTGGACGACATTAAAGCCTACCTGACGAGCCCACCAGTCCTGGTGGCACCCGTCGTTGGCAAATCATTTCTCCTCTACGTCCGGGCCATGGATCACTCCCTCGGTGCTTTGCTGGCTCAGAATAGCGATACAGGCTATGAGCAAGCAATCTACTACCTCAGTCGAACTCTGATCGGGGCCGAACACCGGTACAACCCCGTTGAGAAAGAGTGCTTGGCTTTGGTATTTGCCATCCAAAAGACTCGACATTATGTCTCGGGGCAGACAATTTATGTAATTTCCCGAGTCAATCCGCTCAGAGTCCTCATGACGAAGCCAGGATCATTGAACTCTCGGCTAGCCACATGGGCGATCTTGCTAACGCCATACAACATGGTGTTCGTTCCACAAAAAGCTGTTAAGGGTCAAGCTCTGGTCGACTTTTTAGCTGTACATCCCATCCCAGAGTCCTCAAGACTCTATGAAGACATCACGGATGAGGTCCAAGAATCAAACGTCACCAAAGAAGGCTCCGTCTGACGGATATTTTTCGATGGCGCTTCAAGAACAGGCCCCAAAGGCCAAATCGTCGCAGGAGTGGGGGTGGTATTAGTCTCCCCAGATTAGTTGGTCATCCAACGTGCTTACTCCCTTTCGAAGCCGTGCTCCAACAACGTTGCCGAGTACAACGCGCTCATTATAGGACTCCAGCTAGCGCAACAACAGGGGGTGAATCATCTAGAAGCCTACGGTGACTCAAAATTTGTCGTAAACCAGATCAGAGGGCAGTACGAGGTTCGTCATGAAGACCTGATCCCTTACCATGAAGTTGCATTGAACATCATTTCAACCTTCACCGGGTTCTTCATCGAACATATACCTCGTCTACAAAATCTAGAGGCTGATGCTCTGGCCGGCCTCGCAGCCTCCTTGGTGGCACCCCTCGGGACTCAATACTACGTCACGGTAGTAGGTCGAGACTTGGTCTGCCCTAAAAACAATCTGCGCTCACAAGTAGCCCACGCCATGTCAACGGGTGCCGGTGTTAACGTCCGAGATTGGAGATTCCCGTTCATCGACTTTGCTGTCTACGAAATTCTTCCAGTGGACCCGAAAGAAGCCGTCTCAGTCAGGAGCCGCTCTCTTCGATTCTACTACGGTACGGCTACTAAAATGCTGTAGCGACGCTCCTATAATGGACTTCTCCTTCGATGTTTGTCTAACAAAGAAGCAGCCGAAGCCCTTCGAGAAGCTCATGATGGAACCTGCGGGGCCCATCAACCTGGCCCTAAGTTGCAGGACCGACTGCGACGTATGGGCTACTACTGGCCAACCATGGCCGCTGACGCTGTCGAATATGCTAAGAAGTGTCATGCGTGCCAGCTTCACGCAGACTTCATCCATACACCGTCAGAACCACTACATCCTACAGTCGCCTCCTGGCCCTTCGAAGGTTGGGGCATGGACATTGTGGGACCGATCACCCCTCCTTCATCGAGAGGACACCGCTTCATCCTAGCAATCACCGACTACTTCTCTAGATGGGCAGAAGCAGTTCCACTGGCAGAAGGGAAAAGCTCCAGGGTGATTAGGTTCATCAAGCACCACGTCATCTACCGTTTCGGGGTACCCCGAAGGATCATCCACGATAATGGTCCTTAGTTCATCAGCCATGTTTTCAGTCGATTCTGTGACAAGAATTGCATTCAAAATGTGGCATCAACCGCCTACAATCCGGCATCAAATGGATTAGCAGAGGCGTTTAACAAGACTATCGTCAGGCTACTCAAAAAGGTCGTGACATCTAACAAATGCGATTGGGACGAAAAGCTCGGCGAATGCCTTTGGGCCTACCGCACAACGGTACGGACCCCGACAGGCAACACACCATTCTCCTTGGTATACGGGAGCGAAGCGGTACTGCCTCTTGAGATCCAGATACCATTACTCTGCGTAGCAATCACAAACCAACTCACAGAAGAAGACAATCAACATCGTCGTCTGCGGGAACTGGAGGCACTTGACGAAAAGTGTCTCCTAGCTCAACAGCGCATCGAACTCTACCAAGCCCGTATATCGCAGGCTTTCAACAAGAAGGTCAAGCATAGGACTTTCCAAGTTGGCGACCTGGTTCTGGCAGTCAGGAGGTCGATGGTGTTGACTCACAAGACACCAGGAAAGTTCGAGCCCAAGTGGGAAGGACCTTTTATCATAGAGACGGTATACTCAAACGGTGCTTACCGCCTCACCAAACCCAATGGAGACTTGTTCATGATGCCCATCAACGACAAGTTCCTAAAGAAGTACTACTCTTGACAACTTTTCAGACATGTACTTCCACTCCATAAAATCATACGCTTCCGGAGCCCAGCTGTTCCGTGGCATCCTCCAGTAGAAGTGCAACCACGTCCATATCACCTCTGAGTTGTTCCCCTACGCCCTACAAGGCAGAATCTTACACCCCGTATGACTATGCTATCCTTCATGTTTACCACGTCCACATTACCTCTGAGTAAACATTCCGTACAGACAACACCCGCGTTGCTGTGCATTGATCGCAGAACTTCCACGTCCACATTACCTCTGAGTAGTTCTACGTATCCCCCAGAGTCATTCCTACCACGTCCATAACACCTCTGAGTAGGAGGATTCTATCATTTGAACCCCATATTTGCCACGTCCATATCACCTCTGAGCAAACATGAGGGTTCTCTCAAACTTATTATCTGTACTTAAAACCAAGGTACGCAAAAGATAATAGGTCTACACAAATCATCAAAGTTCATGACAAGCAAAAATGAACACATCGCAGAAAATGGTGTAATTCTTTATTTCTAAAAAAAAGGAGAGTAAAGGATTACACTATCCCCAGCAAGAGTTGCAAATACACAAAAAACAGAGACTACAAGCCTTATATATCCCCAGGGTTGGCTGAAAGCTCTGCTTCGGCGTTTCAAGTCTGCCGTCCGAGTCTCCACAGTCGCCAAGACTCGACGTTCAGCTTCTTGACACATCACTTCAACAGCCTCAGCAGAAGTTTTATTCTCGTGCTTCTCATCAAGCTGTTGTCTCTGCTGAGCCAGGGTAAGAGCCCGGTGGGTGAAAGCCGCTTCCTCCTTCTTGAAGGCTACGTGTTCAGCCTGGACACGTTCGGCGTCCAATAGGAGTCGGGCCCGCTGGTCCTCAAGGCGGAGGATCTGGGCGTTAATCTCTGTTTTATTGGCGTCCAACGCAGCTCGTGTCTCTACTGTCTCCCGCGTAGACTGAGATAACCGCTCCACTGCAGCTTCAGTCTCAGCCACTTCGCGTTTCCAGACACTCACAGTGGCCTGGTAGGAAGACTCAATCTTGGCGAGCAGCTTCTCCTTCTCCGCATCTATCAGGACGGAGAGGTCATTTCGCTGGATGCGCCCTAATTCAGAAAGCCACTGGTCCAACTCAGCCACCGTGGCTTCCAGAATGACGGCCATATGATCGTGGCCCTCGTGAATACGGATCAAGTTGATATGAGGCAGTGCCAGAGTTCTTGCTATCGTAAAGCTCCCATTAGCATCTATCACTGCCGATACCCCCCTCTGCAGCATTTTATACACTGCCTTAACGATGAATTTTACATATTCATCTGCGTCCGCCAGCACCTGCGGCGTCATGGCAGGAGTTGGAGGAGCTGCTCTGGTTAGCGGACCGGAAGAAGACCCGCCGACCTCAACCTGCGAGGCTGGAACCTCGGTATCAATAGGCTCTTCATCAATAGGGGCCTGACTACTAGCCCAAGGAGCCAAAGGAACAGAAGAAGCCGGGATAGGCATCGAGATCGTACCCCAAGTGGAAGGAGCAACAGAGGGTTCCATCACACCCTTACCTTTCCCGAACTCGGAAGTACCACCGATGTCAGTGGCCACCTCTTCAGCCCCCAACGTCCTATCAGCAGTCAATACCTCTCCTGACAGAACGGAGAGATAAACACTTGTCTCCTGACCCGCCCCAGGAGTCAGGACCGTCAGACGAATCTCTTCATCAAATCCCTCTACAGGAACAGGATCTGTCGCTACCTCCTGATTGGTAGCCACCTCAGCTTCCGCCGCTGGGTCTGGGGTAGGGCTCGGCAATGCTGCAGCCGACCCCCCATCATCATGATAAGGAGGGGAATCAACCCTCTCCTCTGTTCCAACCATCTCTATTTCCCCCGCAATAGGCTCTTGCAACTCTGGAGCAACGTCATCCGAAGATGACGAACTCCACTCTGCTTCATCACCAGGAATCCGCGTGCCTGTTGGACCCTCGGCATCTGAGGCCCCCGCGGCGGCCTTCATTATCTCGGAAGCTGCTACATCCTCAGCTTCCCTTCAGACATAATCTGGGGATGCTGGAATCTCCACGACAACAACATCCTCCGGATTCTCCTTCATGGGAGACATCATAGTCGGCGGGATGCGCACTTCAGACGAGCCCGCCATCTCCTTTGGCCTGCTCCCACCAGATTTTGGAGTACGAGGCCTTCTTTTCAGCGGCTCCTATAAAAAAGGGAAGCATTGATTACAAGAAATGTTGAACCCAAACCAGACTATGCGAGATATCCTTATCTCTGCAGATGCTGAATCCGATGACACCGTCGGTGACGATGACTTCTTCGGCTTTTTCGACGCAGGAGATCCAGCCCATGCATCTGCACGTCGTTTCGGTTGATCAACCGAAGGTTCGGCCTGACCCCCTGGGGATGCGGCAGGGGCACCTTGATGACCCACCTCTGGTGGACGGTGCGATCGAACCCTAGCCGATACATGTCCGGTCAACGCTAACGGGGTACCTGCAACAAGACTTGTCTCCCTATCATACCCGGGAGGCGCGACAGCCATAACACAGTAAAACTTGGCGGCCGAGAAAAGAATAGGCGACCGCGGATTCTGGATGGTCCGGTACATCCAGCATTGTTGTAATGCCAAGCTCGTGCACCATCCAACAAACTTCTAGCATACCCCATGGTGATACTGGGATTGTCCAATATCAGATACGCATAACCGTATTGTCGTACAAAGTGGCTCGGTAAATACGGTTCCAGGAAGCACTGATTCCTGTTCTGGTACACCAGATGGGAAGGCCGAATGCTTTGCAACCAGCAGAATCCCCATGGAGGCAGAGCGATGGCGCCTTCACCTGAATCCCTTAAGTCTTCGTTGGCCTCAAAACCCAAGAAGATTGGACCAACTTTGGTGATCTCCCATCCCTGAAGATGGGATAAAACCCTTCTGCAAACAGGGACGCCAGTGTGCGACCAACTCCTCTGGTGGAAACGGCGGAGGAATGCATCTCCGGCCCTGTAGTCTTCTTCTGAACCCGGACTCATTACATTGGGATGGTGTAAAATTAACCACCCCATCAAATAGTGAAACGGCAGTTCAATGCGCGAGAAGTTATTTTTTTCGACCTCGGTCATGAATCACATTTCCCGCGAACTCGCGTAAACCTCGCAGCAGGTTACATACCATTGCGGGAAGTAGAGCCAAGCGCCGGCCAAAGACCAACTTTACAGCGGACAGGATTAAGTTCAGGGTCACCCTCTCTACAGAGCCGGATCCGCCCAAAAAGACGTAATCCCGAAGCTAAACCATAAGATACGCGACCAATACTACTTTCGACGACATCCGATGAGCAAGATGCCAGAAATAGCTGTAGGAGCGTTCATCCGATTGCTGGTCCTCGTTCTCCCGGGGATTCTTCTCACCTAACCTGTTCATCTCAGAGAGCACTTCGCTACGAGAGAGCACTGGCGGAGTGGAGAACTACGAGGGATCCCCCTTGTCTTGCCTAAAGATGTAATCTTTCCAAGCGGTCACATGAGGCTGCGACCTGCTCTTATCCCTTCTCTGCATATAGTAATGATGACTCGCCACTTCCTTAAAGACGGCTGTCATCTCCTCAGCCTTGTCCCCTAAGACTTGAAACTCTTCGTTGGTCAAAAAGTACTCTTCATAGGGTTTCGATCCCCAAGGGAGCTTTGATACCTCATACATCTCATGAAGTGCGAGCCCTAACTCCCCCACCGGAGTAAAAAAGGTCCCGGTGTGGATATCAAGTATCTCCAAGAGTGCGAGGAACATATGCCTGTTAATGTCAACACCTGCCTGGGTAGCATGAATCGCGGCAGTCAGCCCAATCTCTCGAAGCTCAGTCCAAAACTGCGACAAAACCCAGAGTGTCAGTTTATCCCATTTGGAAACGTAATGACACCAACCCTCTACCCGAAACTCTCCTTTCGGGTATGAGCGTTCCATCAACAACATGCGATGTGCAAAAGTCAAGGCACTATAAGCAAATGTATCGAGGGGAACATCACTGTAAATGCTCCCAGGACGTAGAGTCCGCCAGGTGAAAGAAGGCCCAGACCGCACTGCGGTCAAAGTATCTCTCTGATAGGAGGAAGAATCAACTTTGATGGTGTCAGTCACCGCTCCCCCTGAGAGGGAGTAAGGTCCCAAGACATCCTCCTCTTGGAAGCAAGACGACAGAAGGCCGTCAGAGGCCATTGACGTTCAAGCTGCTTAACAGTCATATGTAATCCCTTTGCTGTAAAAAACCAGTCTTCCTTGACCTTCAACACCGTTGCTTCAGTAGAAGTAAGGCGGTCCCCAAACAGGAACTCAGGCTTCAAGAAGGTCACTTTATCAGATGTGGCAGATTTCAAAACACCACGCTCCATCATCCGTTTGAGGAACCCATACTGCTGTTCCCGGATTTGAGTCATTCTCTCGAGATGCTGATCCAGCATAATAGCGACTTGAGCAGGGTTTATCACTTCCTCGTTATAGTCTACTCCCGTCTGGCAGAGGGTAGCGTCCAGAAGCACTTCATTCAAGAGTGGGATAGGCATCGACACTAGCAAAGATTCGAAAAATGTTAGAAATAACAAAAGAATCTGAGTCTCATCAAAAGCGCATAGCGTGTCTGAAAAAGAAACTTCGGCGCATCGTCAGGGTGTAAACCCATGCGCATCAGCAGCAGAGCTTCGGCGCGTCATCAGGGTGTGAACCCATGCGCGTCAGCAGTGCTTCGGTGCATCATTAGGGTCTAAACCCATGCACGTTAGCGGTAGTTCTTCGGCGCATCATCAGGGTCTAAACCCATGCGCGTCAGCAGTAGAGCCTCGGCGCATCTTCAGGGCTTAAACCTATGCGCGTCGGTGGTAAAAACCTCAGCACATCATCAAAGACTCAACGTCTATGTACGTTGGTGTACGGAAAATGAAACTTACCAACCACCTCCGGCCGAACTTCGACAGGCGGACGGAAAACGTCAGCCGCCGCAGCTTTCACAGGTTCTTTTCCTTTGTCCTTGCCAGCACCGCCGCGAGGAGTCTTGGGAGCCATTCTTTGAGAGAAGAAAAGTTAGGGTTTTTGAAAAAGAATTCTAAAGAAAGCTAAAGCAAGGAGAAGAAGAACTCTCTCTCCATCTCTCGCCTATTTATAGGGCTTGGTCGCACGCGTAAACCGATGATGTGTGATCTCAGCCGTCACCTCGAGTTCTGTGAAAAGATAACCAGAAATAAAACAAAAAATGATCATCATTAATCTTTTTCGGTTATCGAGGCATCATTATTTGTATTAACTGAGCGGAGCATGCGCCACATCACTGATGCGCGGAGTATCTATGCGTCCCGACGGTCATGCGCCTCCACTACCATGCTTCTTATTCAAAGTATTCCAAAACTTATCCAAAAGTTTTGAAAACTTTGAAGTGGGTCTTGTAGAAGCATGGAATTTTAGAACCAGAAACTCTATGCGCCAGACTACATGCGCCATAGCTCGGACAAAGTACTTCACAGCAAAAAGCAACAAATATAGACATTGAAAGAGGACTTTTTATTTAAAATATAAAAGTCTATTAT
Source organism: Iris pallida (assembly GCA_029216955.1). Lineage (NCBI taxonomy): Eukaryota > Viridiplantae > Streptophyta > Magnoliopsida > Asparagales > Iridaceae > Iris > Iris pallida. Next base: position 29,346 of record JANAVB010020827.1, on the reverse strand, counting down.
ATGTCTAAGAAAGACTGTACAAAGGAGAATTTTTACAAAGAAAAGATCCTAAGTCTACATCCAGCAGCCAATATGCACCCTCAAGTAGGCACAACAATCAACATGCGCCCTCAGCCAGGCGCATCCCACCATGCGCCCTCAGCAGGGCGCATCCCTTCAGCAGCTCAGTTATGTGCATCCTCAGTTATGTGCATCCCTTTGGCAGCTCAGTTATGTGCATCCCTTCAGCAGCCCAGTTATGTGCCGCTCTTCTAGCCAGGCTCATCGCCGTCTAAATGCTTCGACTAATGAAGCATTTATTGAGCAGAACGAGGGTGGCAATCAACCCTCTAGCCAAGGAAGGGAAAAGAACCACAAGCCAACCTGTGGCCAGGGGAGGCTTCGAAAGAGCCTCCAAAGGTCAAGGAAGACCGTGATCGAAACTGCGGCTAATGGAGCAGCTTTCAAAACAACCAGAATGGGCTACACCCATTTTGAAGGAAGAAAGAGCCACCAAAGCCGCATCACCGCAATTTCGATCTATGGCTCTTCCTGTACAACGAAGACGAGGCTCGAGCATCCATATCTTTGGATGCAACAGGCACCTTCCGCCTGCCTTAGAAGCTCTCGACTCCGACTTTTGGATGTAACAGTCACCTTCAAGTGCATCAATGAAGACATTGCGTCGCTTCTTCACCATCGGGAGTATCTCCTCAAAAAAATACATCCGAGTAAACGAATTCATGTCGAAAAGACGTGAGAGAACGAGAAGCAAACCCTCTCTCCATGCCACTATTTATAGGCCGGGCAAATCAAACCCATGCGCCAAGTGGATGGCTCTCCGAATTTTGTGCAATAAATTTGTATTAAATGGATGAACCGGACGCTTCAAATTCAGCTAAGTCAAAACGGCTATTTAAAGCACTCGAAGAACGTAACAGTCGCACCATTAAAGACTAGTCACGAAGCGGATGCGTCGGCCAGACCGCACATCACACAGACGCGCCCTTCAGCATCAAGCGTATCATACAGACGCACCTTTCAGCACCAAGAGCATCACAGTGGATGCACCCCCATGCGTCCCCATATGCCTAGTGGAACGCCAATCGACGTGCCTACTCGGCTGTCCATCGAATGTCACCAATATTAAATGCTGAACTGACAGAGTTGGCAACACGCCTCCCGAAGTCTGAACAGTCGACAACTTTTTCAGAAGACGAAGCATCACCAACGTCAGCGTCATCATTACTTCCTTCCGACGGTTACTGCCACGTGGCCGCCCAACCACTCGTATGCGCCTCCGCAGCTATGTGCCCAAATCTGTATGTGCCTCAAAAACCATGCATCTCAGACTTTTTACTGATCCCTAATGACAGAAGAAAAGTCACCAGTAAATCTCCGTATGCGTCTCAAAAGCCATGCGTCTCAGACATTTTATTGATCCCTAAAGACAGAAGGAAAGTCACCAGTAAAGCTCTGCATGCGCCTCAAAAGCCATGTGCCCCAGACTTCTTCCTGATCCCAAAAGACAGGAGTAAAGTCACTATTGAAGCTCTGCATGCGCCTCAAAATCCATGCACCCAGAATGGTTCGTGACTCCTAAAGGTTACGAGCTAAAGTCTCCTCATGCGCCCAATCCTAGGCGCATCCTACCAGATTATTCCCCACCAAATCAGAGATCTTTGAGCCATGGGTCGATGACACGTGTCCTTTGACTCAACTCATCCAAGATCTCAGCAACAGAAAGATCTTCTTCTCTGCTACGTGCCGGCTCACAACAGCAATATGAAGAAGTCAACCCCTCGATCAGGGCGCATCGTCCATACGCCTCCATCAGCAATCAACACGTGGCATCCCTGTGTACAGGTGCATCCTACATGCGCGCATAAACAGCCAGTCTACAGACTATATAAAGAGAGGGACTATTTCCTTCTTCCACACCTATGTACACACAAACCAACCTCCACAACGAACACACAGAGACTTCGCACCAACAGAGAGACAGATACAGACACTCAACGTCTTTCTCCTCTCAGCAAGCTCCAGCACCCAGAGCAATCCAGACCTTCAGAGAACTGATAACCGTCGTTAGATCGTCAACGGAGTCAACGTATTACCACTGACTCCATCGGCACAAGGAACCAAGATAAACAAAAGTGTACTCCTAGGACTATATCTAAGTCCTATATTGTAATACTGTTCTGTTTGTATTGAAATTTGCAATCAAAGAATTTTAATGGCAAACTGTCACGACGGAAACACAGATTAGTACTATATGGATCTTTTCGTACGGTGTTATTCCCCTCAGGAGCATCGGATACATCATGTCATGTGCGTTTCAATTTCATCATGTGTTTCTGTGCTTTCACCATTCATGTGTACTCTCGTGATTCATGTACTCTTATGTTCACGGAGCCCCCATGTTTATATTTATGTGCACCATTTATAGGCTCCCACGTGAAATTATGTACAATAACATAACTTGAACGGATCCTTGTGTATTGATTAGGGATGGGGGAGTAGAAATAGTCATGTAGATATTTCTAAAGTAGTGTAGCTATGTACAACCGCTCATGTTTATTATCAAGCCGTTCACATGTCTATCTTGTACTCTAAATCACTAGTTCGCTATTGCTCTTTACTTATAGTAGATATTTCTTTACACTTCTCTTTTACTTTATGTATATTCCCAGCATTTCCTCTATTCCCCTGTATTATATTCCTGTCATGATATGAACTGTGTGAGATGTACTGTACTCGCTTTCGTCCTGACTGGACCTGTTGAAATATTACAGATGACCTTGAGGAGCTGTGTCCCACTTATTATGAAGCAGGCCTAGATAACACATGTGAGGTGGACTCTCAGGAGGACCCAGCACTTGCAGAGGATATTATTCCAGTAGTCTAGGCTAGTTAGCCAGACCAGTATCTTATTTATTATCATGTCTTATTGGATACACTTGTACTTATTTGACGATTTGTTATTCTGGATATTGTGGAGTTGTTTATCTTAGATATTTAGTTCTCTCTATCTTGTATTCATCTGTTGATTATGTTGTTCTCATCTATCTATCTTATCATACTTTATTTCTTAATTGTGATTGAGTTGTACTTTATATTATTCCTCCATTCGGAGAGTATAACTGTATAGTTACCTTATAACTGTTAGATGTATGTGACCTTGGACATCGTTCTACCGCCGATACTGTGGCGTAGGCTGGACGTAACCACTTCTCGTACCCCTACTCTGGGTGCGGGTCGTGACACATTTTTAGTGGTGGCCCATGCAGGTTCAATTTAGAATTGCAGTGGTATTCGAACTAGAGTATCACTACAGCCTGTAGTAGGATTAGGATATTTTTGAAGGTACTCAATCACATTAGGAAAAACTCTTAATTAGATTCCTTTTATCTAAATTTGCTGCTTATTGTCTTCCCTTGAATATAAACTGTCCTTCTTTGCTATTTCAACTCATTCTCAGAAATTATTTTTTTGTTTGATCTGTCTCTAGGATGGTCGAGACTAGATCATATCGCCTAGGGAAGGGGGACACTGATGATAGGTCTGCCATCTCTCGCCCTCAACAGCCAGCCCCCAATGCCTCAGCCCAAGTTATGCCAGCTGGGGTGGGTGTTTTAGCTAGATTTGGAGGAGACCCTCCACCAGTTCGCAGGCCGAGCCTGGTGATTCCAGAGATACTCCAGCAGCAGCAGCCACCTTCGGGGACCGTTGATGCAGTCCAGCTGTTTACTTTCTTTTAGCAGTTCATGGAGGCCCAACAGACCCAACAGCAGCATCATACGGTATAATTTAGTCGAGGCATAGATCTGGCCCTGACGAAAGTTGAGAGGACAGCAGCTCAGCCTGCGGCAGTTAAGCAGCCACATCAGCCGAGGGAGAAGGGCATCCAGGACTTCCAGAAGATGCACCCGAAGGACTTCAGGGGTACAGAGGGCATTTTGTACGCTGATGAGTGGATTGAGCATATGGAGAAGATTTTTAGACTGGCAGAGATTCCAACGGGGCTTCAGATCGTGGCCGCGGCCAGTATAATGCAGGATTTGGCCCGCATATGGTACCAGATCGATCCAAGGGTTGGTACGATTGGACAGACTTTGGCAGCCTTCAAGAAGCTGTTCAATGAAAAGTTTTTCCCAGACGTAGTGCTCGGTGCCCTCAAGACTCAGTTCGAGGCTTTAGTATAGGGTAGTCAGTCTGTAGAGGAGTATGATGGGGAGTTCTGCCGTCTTGGCAGGTTTGTCGAGGCGTTATCTAAGGTGGCGAAGGCCCAGAGATTTAGGAAGGGACAAGTCAAAGAGGTGAAGTCTATACCAAGAGTGCCCGCATCGCCACTTTTGAGGAGATCTTGGTGGGTGCCATAGCAGCAGAGGATGATCTTTAGCTGAGGCTCAAGAAGGAGCGAGACACCCAGGGAGCCAGCGGTAGTGGAGGACAGGCCAAGAGGCTGTACTTTCAGCAGTAGCACCAGCAGAGACAGTTTCAGCCACAGCAGTTCCAACAGCCGAGACTTCAACCAGCTCAGCATCAGCAGCAGAGGCAGCAACAGTAGGCCCCGAGGCAGCAGTCTACTAGTTGTACCTTCTGCAGGAAGCCGGGACATGAATGGAATGAGTACAGAAAGAGGCTAGGGAAGTGTTTGCTCTGCGGATCGTTAGAGCATCAGTTGAGGGATTGTTCTCTCTTCGTAGGCAGAGCAGCACAGGAAGCAGGAGCCAAGGCTCCAGTGGGACCACAGAAGGGACAGCTGCAGACTCAGAAGCAACGGTTCGTACAGCACCAGCAAAAGGCCAGGGGAGGCCAGCAAGGGCGAGCTTTTGGCATCGCGGTCGAGGATGCATAGGCTATTGGGAAGCGGATCGTAGGTTCTGTTCTATGTCACTCCATTCTAGCTTTCGTCTTATTTGATTTTGGGGCTTCCTATAGTTTTGTGTCTCTTTTATTTGTTGTTAGACACTGCCTAGTATCTGAACAATTGCCTAGGACCTGTAAGATCACGATCGGGGGTGGTATTATCTTCCTGAGTGATGTTTGCAGAGGGCAAAGTATTATTTTGGTAGGCCGTGAGTTGGGGGTGAGTCTGCTCGTAATGCCACTACCAAACTACGATATCGTATTAGGTATGGATTGGTTGAGCAGGCACCACGCCAGCATAGATTGTCATGGGGTTGGAGTTATATTCGGAGCGCCAGGAGAGCCAGAGTTCGAGTTCACCCAACGGCAGATGGAGCAGAACGGCAGACTTTTTACAGAGTTTCAGTCGAGGAGCAGGCAGCTCCACATCCTTTGATTGCAGAGTTCATGGACATCTTTCCGGAGGAGTTGTCAGGGCTTCTACCGAACAGAAATATTGAGTTCTCGATAGACTTGGTTTCTGGCATAGAGCCGATTTCTCAGCATGTCTATCGAGTGAACAACAATGAGTTGGAGGAATTAAAGAAGCAGGTGGATGAGCTGCAGGACATGGGCTTCATCCGATCGAGTTCTTCACCTTGGAGTGCGCCCGTACTCTTTATACCCAAGAAGGATGACGAATGTGTATTGACTACAGGGCACTCAACAACCTCACGATCAATAACAAATATCCACTGTCGCGGATTGATGATCTCTTTGATCAGTTGAGCGGAGCTCGAGTTTTCTCGAAGATTGATCTGAGGTCAGGTTATTATCTTGTAAAGATGAAGATGGAGGATATCCTGAAGACCGCCTTCAGGAAGCGGTATGGTCAGTTTGAGTCCTTGGTTATGCCGTTTGGGGTGACCAACACCCCGACGGTATTTATGAACATGATGAACATGGTGTTCCACCAGTACTTGGAAAAGTTCGTGGTGGTGTTTATTAATGATATCCTAGTGTATTCGAAGACTGAGGAGGAGCATAAGGAGCACTTGAGAGTGGTTCTGGAGACACTCATGAGGGAGAGGCTATATGGCAATCTCTTGAAGTACGAGTTCTTTTTGGACAGAGTTGACATCTTGGGTCATATGGTGACTGGAGATGGGATCTCAGTTGACCCGAAGAAGATCACGGCAGTTGAGGCTTGGTCGATCCCGAGTTCAGTAACAGAGATCAGGAGCTTCTTGGGACTGGCATGCTATTACAGGAGGTTTGTATAGGATTTCTTCTAGATTGCAGAGCCATTGACTAGGCTGACTAGGAAGGATACAGAGTTTCTTTGGTCAGAGGAGTATCAAGTCGCTTTTGATGAGTTAAAGAAGCGGCTGACGACAGCTCTGATTCTGCCTTTGCCATCAGGATCGGGAGGATTCACTATCTGTAGTGATGCCTCGAGAAAGGGTTTAGGATGTATCTTGCAGCAGCTTGGAAAGGTGATTGCCTATGCTTCCAGGCAGTTACGTCCCCATGAGAAAAACTACCCTACCTACGACTTGGAGTTGGCAGCAGTGATATTGGCTTTGAAGTTGTGGAAATATTACTTGTATGTAGAGAGGGTAGAGTTCTTCACAGATCATAAGAGCTTGAAGTATGTGTTTACACAGAAGGAGCTCAATATGAGGCAGCACAGGTAGTTGGAGTTGATGAAGGACTTCAACATCTCACTACAGTATTACCTAAGGAAGGCCAACATGGTTGCCGATGCCTTCAGTAGCTATCCGACAGCCATGTGTTTGACTATGGATCGTCACTTGCTAGCAGATTTAGAGAGCCTGGGGATTGAGGTGATTGTGCCAGGAGTTCAGATACAGATGTGGGGCCTTCAAATTCAGTCAGACTTGATAGAGAGGATCAAGTCGACGCAGTTCGAGGATGTTGCTCTGCGGTGTATTCGAGAGCAGGTTCGAGCAAGGATGGTGGATGGTGAGTTTACTCTAGCAAAGGATGGTGCTTTGAGGCACGGTTCCAGGCTGTGTGTGCCCAATGGAGAGCTCAAGAAGCAGGTCATACAGGAGGCCCATCGATATCAGTACTCTATACATCCTGGTGCCGACAAGATGTATACGGATCTGAGGGAGCACGTCTAGTGGTATGGGATGAAGCAGAAGGTAGCTCGCTTTGTAGCCAGGTGCATGGTCTGTAAGCAGGTCAAGGCAGAGAGGTAGAGGCCAGGAGGTTTGTTGCAGCTATTGCCCATTCCAGAGTGGAAGTAGGAGCACATCATGATAGATTTTGTATCTGGATTGCCACATACACCGGAAGGGAAAGACACGATTTGGGTCATCGTAGACAGGTTGACTAAATCAGCCCACTTTTTGCCATTTAAAGTGGGCACATCTACTGAAAGTCTTGCAGAGATGTAAATGCGGCAGATTGTCAAGATTCATGGAGTTTCGGTCAGCATTGTCTCCGATCGGGATAGTCGCTTTACTTTCCATTTTTGGCAGAGTCTACAGACTAGTTTAGGTACTCAGCTCAAGTTTTATACTTTATACCACCCTCAGATGGACGGACAGTCAGAGAGGACTATTCAGACGCTTGAGGACATGCTACGGACGTATGTCTTAGATTTTAAAGGATCCTGGGAGGATCACCTATACTTGGTGGAGTTTGCTTACAACAACAGTTTTCGGGCCAGCATTGAGATGTCACCTTTAAAGGCGTTGTACGAGCGTAGGTGTCATACACCCTTATCTTGGGATGATGTTAGTGAGTGAGCTTTATCGGGACCTGAGATGGTTGTTGACGAAGCCGAGAAGGTAAAACTCATTAGGGACAGACTTCGCGTGGCGTAGGACAGACATCGGTATTGGGTCGATAGCCACCGGAGGCCCTTAGAGTTTGAGGTACAGATTAGAGATAGGATTAGAAGTAGGTTGTTTGTTTGTGTTTGTTTGATCATGTTTGATTATTTATTAACTTGAGACCTTGTTTGTGTTTAGGTCAAAGATATAGTTTTTCTGAGGATATCTCCGACTCGTGGTACCATACGTTTTGGTGGAGGTGGGAAGCTTAGCCCGCGCATCATCGGACCTTTCATAATCAGCGGGAGAGTCAGTGACGTAGCATACAGGCTAGACTTTCCACCCGCACTAGTGGGTGTCCACAATGTATTCCACGTATCACAGTTAAGATAGTACGTGGCTGATCCTAGCTATGTACTTGACCATTCGGAGATTGAGGTAGGACCTACTCTTAGTTATCCAGAGCAGCCAGTGGAGAATCTAGATCGCCGAGAGAAGGTACTGAGAAACCAGGTGATACCCTTAGTTTACGTCGCATGGAGGCATCATTCTCCATAAGAGTCTACCTGGGAGTGGGAGGATAAGATGCGCGAGCGATACCCATATCTTTTTAGACCTTGAGGTATGATTGTAAATCCTTCTCATCAGTTTAGTTTTGCCTTTAAATTTCGAGGACAAAATTCTTTTAAGGAGGATAGATTTTTCACTACCATATTTTAGCTTGAGGGTATTTCGGTCATTTGTTAATTTTGAATTTTTTTTGATTTATTAAAATGATGGTTGTTATTTTTGACTTTCGCTAGTTAAGACTTTGGAGACTAACCTAGATGTTGACTCTAGCTATGGTGACTTGACTAGCATGAGGGGACCCTAGTCTAACTTAAGTCAACCGAAGTTAGGTCACTTAGAATCATGTTTCAAATAGGAGGATTAATGATTAGGTTCAATGACTTGAGACTTATGAATTGATTTCCATGACCATTCAAATTGGCCCAAAGCCTACTAGACTAAACCCTAACCCTAATTCCCACATACCTAGGCCGGCCACATAAGGAATTCCAACCCTATATAACATCTTTTCCTTGGTTTTTGCCTCTTTTGTATTGAATGAACACTTGGAAAAAGAAGGGTATTGCCATTCTTCTCCAATCCCTAACTTTTTCATTTTAATTCCTGTTTGACTCTAGTTTATTGCATTAGAATCTAATACTCCTCTATTTTCTAATTATGGAGGGAAATCTCAGCTTTTAAACAATTTGGGGATTTGAGTTAGCAAAGAGGAACACTCTATTTTGGGGCTTTTCTTGCCATTGGACATACTATAGGTAAATCCCTTAAATTGTGTTATTATTCTGATTTCTTTACATCCTAGCCTAGATCTAGGTGTCCCCTAGCTGTCCCTCAAATTTGGCTAGAAATCGTGTCCATTTGGTGTCCGTATCGGACACGTGTCAATGTGTATGTGCAAGTGTTTGTTAGAATGCCACTTAGAAATGGATTTTCATATTTTGCTAAAATAATTGCATATTCTCGTAGCCCTATACGTGGGCATTCTAGAACCCTAACTATGAGCTCATATTGAGCTGTGTCCGAGTCCAAAATAGACACGAACTCACTACACGGGGACTCGGTCGGGTGTCTTGCTATCCATGTCCGAATTCTCTATGGACACAGTACGAGATTGCACGAAATTTGATAGACAGGTAGGGGTGATGACTGACAGGTTGGCTATGGAATTTTATCGAGTTTTGTGGAGTAATTTGTGAGTTATCGAAGCTGTACGGGTTTTGAACTGACAGTGCACATCCGACCATTGAGCACTGACACAGATTTCATGTATCTTGTAGACACATTGTGGACACACTTCAGGGTGATCAACCCCTAGCCCTAGACCCCCTCTACCTATGTGCACAACCACGACACACTTGATGGGACACACGTGTCCCTAGCTCACTCGACACGCGTGCACGACGCTGTTAGTGCATTGTTTAGTTGCTCGTGTGTGTGGAACTGTTTGGACACATTTGTGTCCAATTCTTGGACACTAGAACACACTCACAACACACTCTCACATGACACGTACATTACCAACCATTTGTTTTGATTATTAGTTGTATTTTTGAATTCGAATTATGATTTCCCCTAATTTTTGACACCTAGGCTGTCAATGATTTTTCCAGAGATTTTAAATATATATTTAACTATTTTGCATAATTAAATTAGTTTGTTTGGTTCACATATGTATATCTGAGATTGACCTACAATGCTAGGGCTCAAATTAGCATAGGATTTTGGCTTTCGAAATGCCTTTGGACTGTTAATCTGAGAATCGAAACTGTTGTATAAACTGAAACCTGAGAACTAATGAACTGTCATGTGTTTACTGATTTTGGTTGTTGGTTTAATTGCGAATGTTTCACCTATGTACATCTAAGCTTAGTTGCAATTATGATTCATGAATTGTGTTTGATATTGGATTTTCGATTTCAGCAGGGCTATCAATTTGTGGACTGTTTTGTATACTCTAAAAACTTGTGAACATGAGAATCACAGATAGCAATATTCACACACACACACTCATACACTTATGTTAAATCTGAGAACCTGTATTTTGCAGCACTGTATGCCCATTGACACCCTATCTGCACACATACCCTACTGAAATCTAAACTGAGAACAACACTGTCACTCACTCACCTATCTAAACACACACATATAGCACACTCACACACATACTCCACTGTCTAATATGAGAATTGCAACACAGATTTTGTGTACACACATTGATTTCTATGTATCTACACCCACACACAAATCTGAATTCATATCCACTATTGCACTGTACACACACTTACATATATGTTTACACACACAACTGTCACTCACTCACCCATGCTATACACACATTTAAACTGTTTCTCTACACCCTGGACACATACACATATATGTACAGAATAATCTATCTATATCTCTCTCTATGTGCATATGTATACACATACAATATATAATCCTGTGGGATAATATGTAATGTAATATATATGAATATTTTCTATATAAAATTAGTATATGTATATGTGTGGAAAATATGTGTGCATGCCAATAATATGTGTATATGGCATATAGCCTATGTAGTATAGCCTATGTGTATTCCAATATGCAAGCCTATGTGTATATGGAATGTATACACATAAGTTTTGTGTGTTGTTAGACTTGTGTGACTTGTGAATGATGTGTGCTTACTAGAATAGACTGGTTAGGCTTAGTGAGACTTAGATTTGACCTAGTTGACCTTGTTTGGGTTAGATTTGACCTAGTTGACCTTGTTTGACTAGAGTAGTTGACTAGAGTTGTCCAAAGGTTGACTTTAGCCTAGATTGACCCAAACATAATGTAGAATGCATCGTAGCAGTTTATTTTACCAATTTGGATATGTTGTGACTTGTGTTGTGCTGAATAGGAGCCAGACACCACTCTTCAGGCAGTCTTTCATTCAGATACTCAGGATATCAGGGGAGTACATTCTTTGACCGTTTCATACTTGCTAGGACTATATTCTTTCTCTAGATTACTTTACTTGATGCTGTCAGTCACAATGGAAACGTGGATTAGTACTATATGGATCTTTTCATACGATGTTATCCCCCTCGGGAGCATCGGATACATCATGTCATATACATTTCACTTTCATCATGTATTTCTGTGCTTTCACCATTCATGTACACTCTTGTGATTCATGTACTCTCATGTTCATAGAGCCCCCATGTTTATATTCACGTGCACCCATTTATGGGCCCCCATGTGATATCATGTACAATAACATAACTTGAACGGATCTTTATGTATTAATTGGGGATGGGGGAGTAGAAATAGTCATGTGGACATTTCCAAAGTAGTGTAGCCATGTACAACCTCTCATGTTTATTATCAAGCCATTCACATGTCTATCTTGTACTCTAAATCACTAGTTTACTGTAGCTCTTTACTTATAGTAGATATTTCTTTACAGTCTTCTCTTTTACTTCATGTATATTCTCAGCGTTTCATGTATCTTACCCTATTGCTTGTATTATATTCCTGTCTTGATATGAACTGCGTGAGATGTACTGTGCTCGCTTCCGTCCTGACTGGACCTGTTGAAATATTACAGATGACCTTGAGGAGCGTGTCTCACTTATTATGGAGCAGGCCTAGATGACACATGTGAGCTGAACTCTCAGGAGGACCCAGCACTTGCAGAGGATATTACCCCAGTAGTCTAGGCTAGTTAGCTAGACCAGTATCTTATTTATCATCATGTTTTATTGGATACACTTGTACTTATTTGGGGATTTGTTATTCTGGATATTGTGGAGTTGTTTATCTTAGATATTTAGTTCTCTCTATCTTGTATTCATCTATGGATTCTATTGTTCTCATCTATCTATCTTATTGTACTTTCTTCCTTAGTTGTAATTGAGTTGTACTTTATATTATTCCTCCATTCGGAGAGTATAATTGTACAGGTACCTTATAACTGTTAGATGTATGTGACCTAGTACATTGTTATACTGCCGATACTGTGGCGTAGGCTGCACGTAACCACTTCTCGTGTCCCTAAACTTGGTGCGGGTCGTGACAGATGTAGCCATTAGAGTGGTCTCCTACATGTAAACATAAATTTTGACTATAGAAAAGAGAGATTAGAGTGTTATACCTATGTAGAATGGAGCCTTCACAAAGACCCACGAGGTTGGGAAAGAAGGAGGAATAAGTTGCTCCCAAAACCTTATTAGAGCCTCCACCAAGCCTCTTTAAGCTCCCTGTTACGACCCACATCCAGTATTTAGGAATGAGCCGTGAGTACGTCCACCCTACGCCGTAGTGTCTGTTGTAGGACACTGTCTAATAATCTCCACATTTTACCAACACAACCACGCAGTTTATATATATTCCATATTGCTTCCAACCACAGATAAGGTAAAAAAAAGCATAATAAAATATTATTAATCACAACGAGAAGAACATATAGGAAATAAACTGAATAATGAATAATCTCAAAAGGAAAATGAAGTAGTACTAAAATATAATCCACTGATCAACTGACAAAATCCTCAAAATAAAATATAACCACTAAAACGGTTCCCGGAGACAAATTCAGCCAATACTAAATAATATCTAACTAAATATTATCTGTAGAGGAAAACTTGGCCAAGGTCACGTCCAAATCCTCCGGTATGCCAATATCAGGATCTACCGTCGGTTCAAAATAAGTAGTACAAAAATCCTCTAACTCATCACCTAAAAATAGTATATACAGTCAGGATTGGAACAAGCACACATATGACAAGCTATTCGAGAAATAATAGAATTTATAAGACATAAAAATAGCATATGATGATTTGAACTAGAAAATAACAGGCATCATGATATAGCAGGAAAAGAACATGCAACTCTATGATAAAATATAGCAAGTAGAAAAAAAATATGTAAGCACGGCGATATGGCAAGTGGTGAAGAAAACATGATGAACAATTGAAACATTATCTATCTACATGTATTGAAATATCGTGTTCGACGTGTGAACGACTAAGGGGTAAATTTAGTACCCCGCACGTGTCGTGTGCAGCTGCTATCATTCACGAATAGACTAATAAGATGGAAATGGTAGTTCACACGTCTACTAAGATATTTTCCTGCCCGACTAGTACTCATGGATTCAACAAGTCTCAAGCATGGTAATCAGGTGAATAGCAGTCAGAAAAAACCACATATAAGGATCCATGATACTAATCCCGTGTAACGAGCATGTCAGTAAGTAGGAAAAGCATATGTATAACATGTAAAGAAAAAAACTATTAGGAATCGAAAGCAGTCAGTATATGTACTTGCCTGTGATCCTGCACTACGGATATGGTTCAAGCACTGAGTCAGAGTCTCCAGAACCTATATTATGAATTAACTCTAGTCAACACATGAGTTTATATTAAAATAAGTCTATATTTTAATTATAGCTAATCTTCCCTATATGTCTAGTAGCCTTAATGGTATGGACTATCCTTTAATTTTACTTATACCCTTTTGAATAAACCTACCTACATCTATCCCCCTTGGTCACCTACATGTTATCCAAGCTTATATAGGCATCGATGGGATACCATCATCCCTATTTACCAATGTCTAATATATATCCTTTACTTAGATTCATACATGATTTGTAGTAGCTATGTTGTTAGCCTATTTGACATTTATACTCCTAGGGCTAACACATGGTGTAGTGTTCATATTGACTAAGCAAGCACTCAAGCCTACTTCTCAATAGTACTCACACTCTAACTGGTATGCTATTATTCCTGTAGGGATTTCTACTTATTCCCAAACTGTATATCTATGCATTCAACATGGATAACCACAGGGATCACCAATTTGCTGCACATCTGTTTATATAGCAACTTGTTGCACACATATTCATGTATTACCCTCATAAACTTGTTTGTCCTAACTACTACCTTGCAGGTTGTTTGTAAAACCTATTTTTAACTATAGTTGCCTATTGTTAGGCACATATGGTCAGCTATAGTAAAGACCTAATTAATGCTACTCCCAAATGCTTAAGCCCTCTACTGATACTTCGTTTACCTCTAATACAGTAGGTCAAAGTAGGGGTTGTTACTTAATCATCACCTAAATTCAACCTCACCCTAATGCCTGTACACTTAAGACCAATATCCAAATTCCCTGCATATTAGCCTCATATGTTAACATACATGCACTTGGCCACCTACCATTGTCTCTACATCATGGTTGACAAATTACTATCCTATACTGCTGCAGACATGTACGTTGTTTGTAGGCTACATCCTACTGCTATCTAGTTGTTTTGGTACTCCAGTATCCCTCTCAAGAGTAACTACACTTATGTGCCCAGTTCCTTGAAAGCTAGGTAATAGCCAATACCCGTACACTTTGTCATTAGCATCAAGAGATTTGGCTTTATGACTCTAATACACTACTGCTACCGTTACCTACCTTATGCTATTGATATTACCCAAGGTTCCCCAATTTTTGCTAACTAGTCTACTGTACCTGACTTGCCTACTGTAGGTATATAGGGTTTATCGAAGTTATGGTGCAGGGATGCCCCCCCTCTATACAGAACAACAAGCATGCTACCTAAGTAATCTAGTTCACAATATCTTCACACATGGGCATCCCTCCTTGATTAATATCTAGTATACACTAGTATGTATCCTATCCTACAGAAATGCTACTATCAAAACTATTTCCTACATTTTCTAAGAATTGACCTGTCCATATTGTCTCATTATTGTAAAGAGAGAATGTATGCAACCTAGTGCATGCATGGGTTGTTAACTGACATGCCTATGAGACTATGACTGACCTTTCTAAATTCCCTAGCCTAGTTACAGATATTCGAGAGGCATCCTATAATCTAGATACATGGGTACATCTCAATCTAACAGAAGCCCCCAAGTTGGAGAGGCACTATTGACCTACTGGATGCCTGTTACTATATGATACATCTTGTATCAGTTGGTATGCGTTTGCTTTCACCTACACTTTTGGACACATACCCTACAAGAATAACCAATACCTGCATTGGCAGTTAATGGTACTTGCTCTCTCAAGACCCATAGCCACCACTCTCTGCTTAAACATAGACTCCTAATTTAGGCAATGCTTCACATTTGACTCTCTAACTGTCACAGGGACTGTCTCGCTGTCGATGCTTGGATACACCCTATTGTTATAACCCAAACTCTCGATACCTTCCTTTTCCCTATGGTACTCCCAAGACTGAACTGCCTAGTCCCCTAAGTCATTGATACCGCACTCCTACTCGGTTAGGCCCACAAAGGCTACATTGGAGCAAGTTACAAAGAATTTCCCAATCTCATCTCCTTATCCAATTCCCTTAACTACATTAATGGATTTTCATGACTGGAAGGATAGGCAACCTACTTGCTAATTTACTTGCCAATCCGGCTACCTATATTAGGCTGATACCACTCGATATCTGATACCATATTATCTCTTAACCCATATGCAAGCATGGTCCCCTTGTATTCCTGATACTCCAAGGAACCCAAAGTATACAGTTATCCCTATATCCTTGTTCTTCCTACTTACTCAGGAACTCCCTTGTACATAGGCTTTACATGATCCTATCGATCATGCATTTAGTTTCTTTTAGACATTAAATCGAACACCATTCCGTTTTCTTATTATTCACAACAATTAACACGCGAGAAGATAAGGAATTACCTCTTTGAGTCGGGTATGGTGCTCGACTGCTTCCTGGCTCCTTGCTCGACTGCTCTTGTGGTAGGAAGGAAATGGAAATTTAGGGTTCGTAGAGAGGGGAGGGTAGGTTGGTTGCCTATCCTCTCTATTAATACACTAGTGGATTGGATTTGATCATGGGGAAAACAGATAGGGATTTGGATTTGAAATCAGTTTTGGTTTGGTCTTTAAGTATTTGAGAACGACTCCTATTCGAACTGAAGATTTGAATACAGAGGAGGGGGTGATCGGCTATTAGGGGATTTTGAATTTGAAATAATTACTACTAGCCCCTTAAGCAAATTGGTTTTACAAATCCTACTTCCTTACTTAACATGTTTGCCTAATACCCCTCCGTTAGGGATTTACATTTATATAAAATAATATGAGGACAATAATAGCAATGATATTAATAATGGTACTTAATATCAATAATGATTTCGGTTCATGGGCTCACAAATCTACCCTCGTTAAAATAATTTCACTCTCAAAATTTAAAGATAGACACAATAGTAAAAATATACCTCATGGCTCAAAAAGATAGTGTTAACACTCGTGCATCTCGTCCTCTCTCTCCCATGTGAATTTGCCTAGAGAATGATGCCCCCAAGCGGCACGTACCAATAGAATCGTCTAATTGTGTAATGCCTTCTTTCTGTGATCCAAGATCTCTACGGGCGCCTCCTGGTAGCTAAGGCTCGGTTCTACCTCGATCTCTGAGTGGTCTAACACATGACTGGGGTCTGCCACATATCGTCTAAGCTGGGACACATGGAACACATTGTGTACTCCTACTAATACGGGTGGTAATGCTAGTCGGTATGCCACCTCCTCGATCTTCTCAAGAATGTCAAACAGCCCGATGAATCTTGGACTGAGTTTCCCACATCATCAGAAACGTATCGTGCCACGCGTCGGGTATATATTCAAGAACAACAAATTGCTAACCTAATTTAAATATAGCATTATTACCCATTTCTACCTAGATTGACAATCTTAAAACTAAGAAAGGTTATATCTCAAACTCTAACGGTCTTCGATGATGACCTAGTGCTTCTGTCTGTCCTGAGTTACGTACAATCGCTCTCTAATCTGCTTTAACTTCTCCGCAGCATCCACTACCATCTTGGGCCCTAATATTACTCTCTCACCTACGTCGTCCCAAGATAGTGGGGTCCAACATCTCCGCCCGTACAAATCCTCAAAAGGGGACATCTCGATACTAGCTTGGTAGTTGTTGTTGTATGAGAACTCCACTAGGTGAAGGTGGTCCTCCCACGAGGCACAGATATCTAGCACACATGTTCGCAGCATGTCCTCAAGCGTCTGAATGGTCCTCTCCGACTGTCCATCCGCCTGAGGGTAGTATGCAATGCTAAACTTGAGCTGAGTACCCAAGCTAGCCTACAAACTTCTCCAAAGGTGGGACGTGAGTCTACTATCCTGATCGAAGATGATACTCACTAGAACGCCATACAACCTGACGATCTGCTTCACATATAACTCTGCTAACTTCTCCGTGGACTGTCTTACTTTGAATGGTATAAAGTAGGCCGATTTGGTCAACCTATCAACGATGACCCAAATCGTGTCCTTTCCCCCGGTGGGCGTGGAAGATCAAAAAAATCCATTGTGATATGTTACCACTTTCACTCTGGAATCGACAATGGCTAAAGCAATCACCATGGTCTCTGCCTCTCGGCTTTGACCTGCTGACACACAACGCATCTAGAAATGAAGTGTGCAACTCTCGCTTCATACCATACCACTATATGTGGGCTCTCAGATACTTGTACATCTTGTTAGCTCCTGGATGTAAAGAATACTGAGAATGGTGTGCCTCCTACATGACCTCCTCTCATAGCGCTCCGCTGGGTACACATAATCTCGTCGCGTGCCTCAACGAACCATCCTCTGCAATGGTGAAGTCTTCTAACAAAATGGCCCGTGCCTAAGCTATGATACTCCTCAGAGGTGTTGTGCTTCTCGAATCCTATCAATTAATCTAGACTGAATATGCATACCCATTATTGCATTTTTAGCTCCTGAAATGACGACCTCAATGCCTAAGCTCTTCAAGTCTGCTAACAGATGCCGGTCCCTCCTTAAAATATAGCTACTGGATACCTGCTCAAGGCTTCCACAACCACGTTGGCCTTCCCCGGATGATACGGCAATGCGATATCAAAATCATTTATCAATTCTAGCCATCTGCATCGCCTCATATTCACCTCTTTCTGTATGGAAATGTACTTCAAGCTTTTGTGGTGAGTGAATATCTCCACATGCTCTTCGCACAAGTAGTGTTTCCACAACTTCAGGGCGAATATTACCGCTACCAACTCTAGATCATGGGTGGGGGTAGTTTCACGTGGTCACAACTGTCTGGATGCATATGCTACCACCTTCTTGTTCTGCTCTAGAACGCACCCCAAGCCTTTATTGGAACCATCACTATGGATAGAAAAATCGGCAAATCCTGACGACAACGTCAATATTGGAGCTGTCGTCAACCTTTTCTTCAGCTCGTCGATCGCAGCATAACAGTCCTTTGTCCATACAAACTTTACGTCCTTCCGAGTGAGCCTAGTCATCAGCCCTACAATCCGAGCAAAGTCCTGCACGAACTTCCTTTAGTATCCCGCCAATCCTAAGAAGCTTCGGATCTCTGCCATAGTAGTCAGAGTTGTCCAAGACTCTACTACAGTAGTCTTCTTCGGATCTACGGATATACCGTCTCCTGTTACCACGTGTCCAAGGAATTACACCTTGTGTAAGAAAAACTCATACTTCGAGTGCTTCCTGTAGACCTTCTCCTTCCTGAGGGTCTCCAGCACGATCCTTAGATGCTCCTCGTGCTCCTCCGATGACTTCAAATAGATAAGGATGTCGTCGATGAACACTACGACGAACTGATCAAGGTATGGGTGGAACACCTTATTTATCAAGTTCATGAAGACTGTCGGGGCATTAGTTAATCCGAATGGCATCACCATGCACTCATACTGGCTGTACTTGGTCCGGAAGGCTGTCATCGGAATATCCTCCTTTTTCACTTTTACTTGGTGGTACCCCGATCTCAAGTCAATCTTCGAAAATAACTGCGCACCACTCAGCTGATCGAAAAGATCATCAATTCTTAGTAGAGGGTATTTGTTCTTGAGGGCGATGTTGTTCAAGGCCCAGTAGTCGATGCACATACATACCGACCCATCCTTCTTTGGCATAAATAGTACCAGAGCACTCTAAGGCGACGAACTCGATCTAATGAATCCCTTGTCTAACAGCTCATCAATTTGCTTCTTCAATTCTACCGCCTCCTTGTTATTGATCATGTATACTAGCTGTGACACTGGCTCTAAGCCTGGCACAAGATCAATAGAGAACTCAACGTCACTATCGGGTGGTAGTCCGAGCAACTGTTCAGGAAATACGTCAAAAAACTCTGTGATGATAGGATGCGGTAGTTCCTTCTCCTCTACTATGGCTGCAAAGATGGCCTCGCAACGCTGCTCCATTGCTCCTCTAATGAACCGAATGCGACCTCTCCATGTGGACCGAACACGATACATCGACGACGATAACCAATACTGACATGATGTTTAATCAACCAATCCATCCCGAAAACTATATCAAAGCTCAGGAGTGGCATTAGGAGTAAAATGGCATGCAATTCCTGGCCTCCTAAGGTAATGCAGCGTTTGACGCAAACATCCTTGACTAGGATAATGCC
The DNA here is from genome assembly GCA_029216955.1 of Iris pallida. NCBI lineage: Eukaryota > Viridiplantae > Streptophyta > Magnoliopsida > Asparagales > Iridaceae > Iris > Iris pallida. Next base: position 9,696 of record JANAVB010020827.1, on the reverse strand, counting down.
TCCGCCACTCAAAATTTTATAATTACAATCCAAAGGCTCAGATATAATACAATGTCTAAAAACAAAGGCTACAAATACGAAGCTATGACTGGCACCATAATAAAAAATACAACAGCTGGAAAAGATACAAAGAGAATAGAACCCTCTATCATTTCAGCAGATGCTTCTGCCTCCTCGACCACCATGGCAAAAGCTTTGCCTCGCTGCCATTGTTGGACAAAGCGCTACTGCTGTGTGGGCAGGGGCCCTCTTTGCTGCTGGGCTATAACGAACCTCGCCGGTGCTCTCGATACAGGAGCTGTACCCTGAGTTGCACAAATTTGTGCTGCAGGACACTCCCTCATCTGGTGTGTACTCAAACCACAGAATAAAAACAATCCAAGTCGTCTCCTGCACACCTCATATACATGCCCCAACTTCATGTAATAGCCGCAAGGAATAGCTGGCTGTCTCTACAAAATCTGTTATAAAGGGGAAGCTCCAACCGGAGGATGGTTCTGCTGATGTGTTGGAGCTCTTCCAGAAGGCTAGAAGTGCTGCTGGAAATGAGGCTGCGGGTGATACTGCTGTAATAAGGTCTTTTCCAGAAAATTAGGATATTTTATCAGTCCCAACTAGCTGCTATCTCCTCCGAATGCATCTCAATCTCTCTTTGGCCTGCGATCTAGCTCTTTCTGTAGTGCTTGTGCGACCTTCAATATCTCCTCATAGGTAATGGCTCGACTGGTGGCGACGGCTAGGTGAATCTTCTAAGATTATCCTTTTTTGAATCTTGGAGCATTGCTTTCAGGGGTGTTGACCATGCTATCGATGAAGCAGCTACGGCGATAAAACTCTGAGGTATACTCATCGACGGTGAGGTTTCCCTGCTCCAGACTCTCGAACTGACTTTCTAACGCCTCTTGAGCCACGTCGGGATAAAACTCTGAGGTATTCACTTCTTCTTGAACGGCTCCTCGAACTCTGCCTATGTCACGTTTGGTGCAAAAAGTCGGAGCTCATCTTTATACCACGTCCTGGCAATGTCGAAAAGCTGCATGCTGGCTTACTCGATCTTCAGGTCTTTAGGGACTCGAGCCACCTGGAGAAATCTCTCCACGTTCTCTAGCCACTCGTCAGCTTAGAGAATCGCTTTCTTCTCATAGAATTCCATAGGCCTGACTTTCATGAAGTTATTGGAAGTTCCAAGACGGGTTCATAGAGCATCTCTAGCCTGAAGAGCCTCTCTCAAGCTATCACAAAAGATGTTGGCCTACTCTGTCTAAGAATTAATGAGTTGTTGGAAGATCCTGAAATGTTGAGCGTTGTCCAGGACAGGTGCTGGAGGTGTAACAAGTGTTGGTGGCAGAGCAGGTGCTGGAGGCGGTGTCTGAGGAAAAAACTGTAGGGGTGGTGGAATGTCGTCTCTGTAAAACTTCGAGGTCTATGGCTGTGACTGGTCGTCCAAATGAGTAAGCTGGCCTCTATGTATCGATGAGGTATTGTCTGTGGAAAGTTTGTCTACAGTTGGTAGGGTGTTCATGGGAGCGGCATTCCTGTCTTAAGAATCTATTGACTGCAAATAAGGAAAATCATTAGACGATAGGAAGATTTCAAACATGATGCAAATCAAAGAAGTAATTTAAGTCAAATATGGAGATCAATAACGTATTAAACACGTGGAGGGGGGCCTTAAAATCTAATCAAATTTGCAGGCCTGCGGTAGTAAGACTATCTTAAGTACTAATACGAGTTTTACAGTCTTTGCAAAAATTGACCTGCATGGGCCACCATAAAAACGTGTCATGACCCACACCCAGTATTTGTGCATGAGCTGTGGGTACGTCCATCCTACATCGCAGTATCGATGGTAGAACGTTGTCTAATAATCTCTACATTTTATCAACACAACCATGCAGTTTATATATATTCCATATTGCTTCCAAATCCACAGTTAAGGTAAAAATCATAATAAAATATTATTAATCACAATGAGGAGAACATATAGGAAATAAAATGAATAATGAATAATCTCAGAAGAAAAATCAAATAGTACTAAAAGATAATCCACTGATTAACTCACAAAATCCTCAAAATAAAATATAACCACTAAAGAGGTTCCCGGAGACAAATTCGGCCAATACTAAATAATATCTAACTAAATGTTATCTGCAGAGGGCAACTCGACCAAGGTCACGTCCAGATCCTTTGGTACGCCCAGATCAGGATCTACCGTCTGTTCATAATAAGTAGTACAAAAATCCTCTAACTCATCACCAAAAAATAGATTATCCAATCAAGATTGGAACAAGCACACATATAACAAGCTATTCGAGATATAATAGAATCTACAAGACATGAAAATAGCATATGAAAATTTGAACTAGAAAATAACATGCATCATGATATAGCAAACGAAGAACAGGCAACACTGTGATGAGATATATGACATGGCAAGTGGTGAAGAAAACAAGATCAACAAATAAAACGACAACTATCTATGTGTGTTGAAATATCGTGTACGACATGTGAATGACTTAGGGGTAAATCTGGTACCTCGCACGTGTCGTGTGCGGCTGCTATCATTCACGAATATACCAATAGAATAAAAAAGGTAGTTCACATGTTTACTAAGATATTTCCCCGCCCGACTAGTACTCACGGATTAAACAAGTCTCAAGCATGGTAATTAGGTGAATAGCAGTCGAAAAATACAACAGGTAAAGATCCATGATACTAATCCCGTGTAACGAGCCTGTCAACAAGCAGGAGAAGCATATGTATAACAAGTAAAGGTAAAACTATTATGAATCAAAAGAAATCATTATATGTACTTGCTTGTGGTCCTGCGCTGCGGATACCGGTCATACGCTGACTCAGAGTCTCCAGAACAAATATTATGAATTAACTCTAGTCAACACATGAGTTTATATTAAAATAAGTCTATCTTTTAATTATTGCTAATCTTTCTTATATGTCTAGTAGACTTGATGGTCTAGACTGTCCTTTAAGTTTATTATACCCTTTTGAATAAACCTACCTACATCTATCCCCCTTGGTTACCTACATGTTATCCAAGCTTATATAGGCATCTATGGGATACCATCAACCCTGTTTACCAATGTCTAATCTATATCCTTTACTTAGATTCATACATGATTTGTAGCTAAGTTGTTAGCCTTGTTGACAATTATACTCCTAGGGCTAACACATGGTGTAGTGCTCATGTTGACTAAGCACTCAAGCCTACTTGTCAGCAGTACTCACACTCTAACTAGTATGCTACTATTCCTGTAGGGATTTCTACTTATTCCTAGACTGTATATCTATGCATGCACCATAGGTAACCACAGGGATAACCCATTTGCTGTACCTTTATTTATATAGCAACCTATTGCATACATATTCATGTATTACCCTCATAAACATGTTTGTCCTAACTACTACTTTACAGGTTGTTTGTAAAACATGTTTCCTTTCACGCCCCGACCCAAAAAATTGCTCGTGCTTGCATCGATTTATCCGAATCATTGTCCTCACGTGGGCGTGATGCCATACGATTCTAGTGTTGCACTCGTACAAGGCAAGATGACAAGTTCTCAATTGGTTATCTTTCATTTGATATTAGCAATGGAAGAAATAGAGTACACGAAACAATTCTTTTTAGATAAATGAACTGAGATTACAAAGGCTTTCAATAGCCTAACTGAATTTGCCAGATTGTCTACAACACTCAAGTTCTCTCTTGCCCACAAAGGATTTCACTGTTCCATATATCATGCCTTTTATATGTGGCAGCTTCAATCTTGTTGCTAGTTCCAGAATCAATGCGATCGCACGCTTCAAATGCTACGACATTCCATGCCTCAGTGCAATCAACCGAAACTCTGCCGTGAGCAGAACATATCCTGAACCGTACGAGAAATCTAGTAGGGGTTTAGAACTTTCGTCCTCGCCGTACTGATCAAAGACCCACTTAACTAAACCGACATTTAGTAATGTATCGATTCATACAACATACAATTTAGTTATCTTTCTATGTTCTCCTTAGGATCGGTATCATGACATATTCGAAAGTACTAAAGCATGTTGTCATAGCAAGCATGTTATTTTGATTCGCATAAGCAAGCAAGTGTAGAAGCATAAAAAAATTTAGCTGAAGACATCCTTTCGCCAAAGCACAGAAGATGCAAAAGACTCTCAGTGCTAAAAGGATAAAACAGATGATATGGAGAGAAATCCCTTCATTGTCATGTCCAACAAAGTCTATACATGACACATCATGACCATACATAAGGGACTAATTTTGTTCTCCTACAAAGGATCTAGTACAGATTCGATAGAAGCCTAGAGGGATCTACAAGGGATGTGGTGTTCATTGAAGCGCAGCATTCCTTCTTCTCGATACACATGCTGGAGGATTGACCACCACCGAAGCATGTTCTGATATTCATATTGGCGCAGCCTCTCAGAAGCATATTAGTAACTCAGCACTTGAAGTAGCCAGAGCCTTTAAGCCAGGGCCGCAGCCACCTGCCTACGCCAACCTCAGAAACAAGATGGTTGTAGGGTCCTCCTCCCCTTCTTTTATTCCAGAAGCTAGTGTCTTCACTCCAAAGGTGCAGCTATCTGTCGGTGCCAATCTCAGACGCGCAAGGGTGACATACCCTTCGCAGCCAATGCCTTCACTGTTCACAGGTGCAGCCACTTACATGCGTCCACATGAGGTACAGGATGTTGATATGCTCACACCATCTCCATTCCTATGGCGCAGTCATCTGCTCCGGATTAGAAGCTTAAGTCACTTCTATACAAGAGACTTGGGAACTCCCATTGCAACCAATGCAAGTCAACCTGTCACTCCAAAAGCACAGTAACCTCGTCAACATGAAGCATAAGCCGACTTGTCGCATAAAGCACAGTGACTCTGGTAGCCCGAAACACAGCTTCGTAAGTTGCTCTATAGGTACAGAAGTCTCGTCGTCATTCGAGGCTAAGTTTACTCGTCGCCTGAAAGCACAGATGTTCTGTCGTCTCCAGAAGCTTGGTCTACTCATCGCCACAGAAGCACAGCCGCACTTAGTCCTCACCAGAGGTACAGGAAGCTTGGGTTTACCCCAATTGGTTTGTTTAAACCGCCTCTTGTAAAGAAGATTGGGATTAAATCATGATTGATACCATATCAGACTGATTTAAATCTTAGAAGAGGATCAATTAGACTCTAAATCTAAGATAAAATTCCAAGATTTACTCGGCTGTATCAGAGCAAGCAAATTGACACGCGCCACGTGTCACCTCCTTCGGTTATGTTTATAACCACCAGAGATCTCGTTTGAAGGAAATCTCGATGTCCGCCACGTGTCAACGTCGCAGAAGCCCGTACCATACAATGACGGCAGATTCTTTTATATCTCAGGAACCCTAATGCACATCACATATGTGTTCGATTCTCTATAAATAGAAGGAGATCTTCTTTCACCAATGGGTAAAGGGGAAAAAGATAGAGGGAACATTGACAATCGACAATCTTCAAAGGAGCAGTGATCTCCATCCACGAAGGGTCGGCTACCCTAATTCACCTATCAACCAAAGAACCAATCAACCAACCATCTTCAAGGGATCTTCTCATCCAGACAACCTCTTGATCGGTGACACCAAATTTCCATCAAAGGCGCCAGAGTGCCATAGCAAGGTTGATTCGTTGACAGATCATCAACGGAGTAAAGGTGCCGCTGCAGTGGTCGATCTCTATCGTCACACTTTCCCAAAAATATCTTCTCCCTGTACTTAGAATATCATGTTTAGGACTTCCACCTTTGTACACAGATACCTTATATGTTCAATAAAGCAAAAAGTTTGGTCAACCTTTTGTTACGTCGAAGAAAACAACGACTTTGCTGGTGACTACCTTCTCCTCCAATGTGAAGGCAGTGACACAATATGATGACAACTTACTGAAAGCTTCTCAAGACATGTTAGTCGTACGCTTCGACCGGTAGGCTTTTGAAGATCTCCTCTCTGATAAAAAGTCAAAGGCTTCGAAGCGGTTCGTACACACGTAGAAGATTCGACGTGTCTGGAGGCCTAAGGCGGCTGTACCCAGCAGCACGACGGCAGGAACTCCGTCTCAGGACCCCTTCAATGTCAGGGCCACAGAGAAAATCCCAGCTGCTACAGCCTTATCCCCTCGTCCAATTCCCGTCCCGGGTAAGCATGACAAAGAAGATGGTGGTTTCATGGTTGATTTGACAAAGGAACGATGTAGAAGTAAGCGCACACCGGTCCAACCCCTCACGATGGGAGTGTTGTCAAAAAGGAGATCTGTCTTCGACAGAATCACTTTCCTTCTGATAAACCTTCGACGGACTCTGAATACTACTCACACGCTGGGGGTAGTAGAAAGAGATCCCAGGTGGCTCGCGCTTCGTACAACAACCGTGCGAAACCAGTGGTAGACCAGAGGTCTATATTGACAGTAATGCGCGCAGCCGACGAAAAGCTATACAGGACTGGCTCTCGTGCTCTGATGCCTCAACCAGTCGAATCTCCCTCCCGCTGGCGTACTACTGTGCATAAGACAAACCAAGGGGTATTTCATATGAAGAGGGAGCCACACAAGCAGCGTTCCGGTAGGAGCGACAAGAGACTTCCTCACCAGACCTGCTCTGACCGTGCTTGCATGTAGCTTTCCTGTATATATAATGGAAGTGCTACAAAAGAAGAGCCAACCCTCTCCCAAGCGAAAGAAGAATCTGTGGCACAAGACGTACCTAAATCAAGGAACTCTTGTACCTAGATTACCATCAACTACCGTTGTCAGCAGACGGCTCCGCCATCACCGAGTAGGCGCTCCATTTTCTAAAGACTCTACTCCACGCCGATTCTACGCCAAAGGTCTAATAGAGGGTCGGTGAGACATAAAGAAGACGAGCACCGAATCAGCACATGCTATGCGGCTCAGGGTTTCAGAACTTTTACGAACCCTTTCCAGAATCCTCCATATCGGTTGCTAAACCGATGAAGAGGTCAGAAAACAGCAAAGCTAAGGTACACAATGCAGGTGTGTTCCAAGGAACTCGTTCCAAATCTTCATTTAGTGCCTTATCAAAAACTGGGGGAAGCCAGCCTCCTACCATGCACAACAGCCCTGTGTTTCAATCGGACTAGGGGCAATATGACACGGATGCCTCCATCGGCACAGCCAGTCACCAGACTGGGGGTAGCAACCATACTGAGTCCGAAGAAAATCACAATCTTACGGTATATCCTCTGGGCAGCGAGACTCAGGCGTCTGACACAAAAAGTGAAGGATCCATGGCTCACTCGAGTCACCCTCACACTCGGCCTTTCTTTATGGCCGACGACAATAAGGAAAACAATAACGAAGCCCTCAAGCGTATCGAAGTCCTCGAGACAAAGTTGGATATGCTGACGGATACCATGAAGACCATATAATTTGTCATAATCGACCTCAATAGTAGCATGCCCCCCGCTGTCTCTAAACATGCGCGTGATCCGCCAACCAATGACAAGTCCAGCAGGTTGCCTACTGCCAACCAGGTAGGACCATCCTAGTCTACTCTATCGGCTACAGGCTACGTAATGTCGACCGAGATACAATAGGCCATCAAGGAGCTGTATGCTCGTCATGATGCCAAAGAAAAGCAAGCAACACTCCAAAAGATGGAAATCCGGCAGCCGTACCCCATCGAGTGGGACAACGTCGTTTATCCTCACAAATACAATCCGTAGACGCTTACACCTTATGAAGGGAAAGGGTCTTTCCGACAATACTTGAGGTACTTTACCTCAGTAGCGGGGAACCTGCCAAAGGAAGACACCCTCCTGTCCAACATATTCATAGGAGCCCTACAGGGGGTGGCCTATAAGTGGTTCTGCAGTCTTCTAGATGACTGTATCTCGTCATTTGAAGACCTGAAGACTCAGTTCGTGGACCGATTCTACGAAGGCGGCATAAACATGACCATGTCGACCCTTATAGAAATTGTCCAGAAGGAGAAAGAGCTTGTCCGCGCATACATCGAGCGCTTCCGTTAGGCAGCCATCAGATTACCACCCGGCATACCCGAGCCTATTCTTATGGACGCCTGCCACAAGAACATGTAGCCCACCATAAAATTGGGGCACAGTGCTCGCTTCCTGTACGGAGTGGACGCCTTTCATTACAGAGGCGGATGCCGCACAGTGGAATGCTCAGGACGTGCAGCTCCTGGGCTACACTTTTCTGTGCCCGAAGGCAAGGGGAGACGCTCATACAGCAACAACCCCAAAGACGGAAAGGGTGAGCAAGCTATGACCGTCATCATCTCCAAAGGTTTAGTAGCTGCGAACCCCAAGCCTACAGAAGCGCAGAGGCCTAGGAAGACTTACTCCTTCAATGACGAGGATACGCTGGAGCTCTTCAAGATGCTTACGAAGAGTGGCAAACTGTCGATCCAACCGCCCTAGCGTCCGGATGAAGTTGGAAAGGTGGACGATCCCAAGTACTGCCATTATCACCAATACGTCCATCACTCAACAAAGGGCTACTATGTGTTGAAGGGGAAAATTCAGTGCCTCATTAACGCCAACGTCATATCGTTGGATTACGAAAAGAAGACCGTCACGGCCAATATGATTACTCTCCAGTTTGGGAGTTTTCTAGCCACAAAGATACAAGATGGCATCATCTCTATTCCAAAGGCGACGATGGAGGTAGCCAACCTTCCGCCATCGCGGAACAACGCTCAAGGGCTTGTCCCATTTTCTACGCCTCAAGATGAAGTCATACATCCTGGCATGGTTCCTGACATGATGACGTCTACGACCCTTTCAGCTAATGGAAAGAAAAGCAATGCATGCCGCATGATCTCAACATCGATCGACGATGCTTTGGTGACTACTCGCTCGGTGCAAAGGCAAGAGAAGAGGCATGCTCCAATCCAGGAGGAGTCTCCATCATGTAGTCCCCCTGTCCTAGATATATCAGGAGTAGGTCCACCTCAGATCCCTGAGGCACCAGAGGCGGGTCCATTCCGGGATCATATCATGGACAAGCAGAAGCAGAAGGAGGTTTGCTTCGATAAACCTCTCAGGTAGGATATGACAATCGGGCCTATCAAGCCCTATAACTTCAATATCCTAGCGCAGTTGGCTAATACTCAGGCTAGATTGTCACTTTTTGAGCTCTTTCGCCTCTCTAAAGAGACCCGAGATGCGCTCAGTGAGGCTTTACAGAACGCCGAGTCCTTTCTCACCTAGGTTCAGCCACCGAAAGTGGATCCCATAGCTTGCCTATATTGCCACAGCATGGTTGAAGTAATTCCAGTATCACTTTGACCAGCAAGACATGTTGCTAAAGAATAATCGTACAAATGTCTCATGTACTATATGGGGTATGTCGGAGCCATTAAGGTTGATCGCATCCACATCGACCTAGGTTCGTCATTGAGCATTATCCTAAGAAGCCTGCTTCAGACTTTAAGGGTTCCGATGCATCGATTGATAGCCTCGAACACAACAATCAGTGGCTTCAACGAAAAAAAAAACCATCCCTTGGGCAAAATTTGCTTGAAATATCAGATCGGCGACCTTCATACTAAAGTGACTTGCTATGTCATTGATGAAGACATAAATTACAACATGCTGCTGGGGCGACCATGGATACATAAGTACAAGATTGTCCCTTCCACCCTACATCAGTGTTTGAAATATGTG
>JANAVB010020826.1:0-35804 GCA_029216955.1 Iris pallida | reverse complement strand
TACAATTCTGCATGCCTCTATGGTACACTAAGCATCTCCAACCCTATTGTCTTATTTTGTGTTGTGAATCCTATGTGGCATGAGGCACAAGACAATGTCTTTCCTATGTGGCAAGATGATATTCACACAAGACAATGAGATAAAAATGTGTTCTCCAATGCAAAATTTGAGAAGACAATAAAATTACTTTTTTTCAACTTCCAAGACAACTTTTTCACTTCTTCTTCTTTTTATATATTTTTATTCATAATTGATGATGTGGACATAAAGTCATTGTGAAGTGCATTGTCTAGATCTAGACAACCAACTTCACATTCTCCTTGCCATGTCATTGCCATGTCAACTTCACAATTTTTTCACATTTGCATTGGAGAAGTACTTTTGAAAAAAATGTTTGTCATTCCTATGTGGCAACCCATTTTTTCAAAACTCACAATAGGGTTGGAGATGCTCTAACTTTCACTTGGATAGAATTCTGAAATTTCGGTACTTCACTACTTTGTGAAGAATAATGCCATAGTCCACTCTACAGGAATCTTCAGTATAGATAAATTGTTTGTTCTTAGATTTGGCAATATCATGGACGCCTATGTTGTATCATGATTTTCATGGCCCATGCCTTAATTCAGTACTTTTGCGAGCTCCTTCTGCACAGGATTAGCGTTTGATGAAATACATAATTGAATATTTAGACAAACCACAACATGAAATGCATCAAATATTTTTTATGGATATTACTTCGCCAATACGCCGAGGCATGGGCAGAGGTACATTAAGCTTGCACTGGGTAGCCGAGTGCAAGTCCAAATAAAATAAGCAACTTTTTTTTGGAAGTGAAAGGGAGACCAGGTAGTGTAGCCCAGGTCGGCATTCTCAACTTTTCTTTCACGCCTTACTCCCAAAGCATAAATTTACAAAGGAAACAATTGATAAGTAAACATTACCAAATTTTTGGCGGAAAATTATCAATAAGTAAACACTACTAAAATTTTGGCATAAGTTTACAAAAAAAAAAAAACTGGAAATTGCTGAGAAACCCAATTTCGGGGTGGACTTTTATGAAATGCCCACCCGCTGGATAAGTTTTATGAAATACCCAGAATTAAGTATTTTCACGTTAAATATTCCAAGATTCCTTTTTAGATGCCACCCGCTAGAAACTGCTATTTTATAATACCGAAACTACCCCTCCCGCGAATTGGTCATCTATATGTATTTGAATTCAAAAAACTCAGATCTGGATTGCGATTTTCGTCTTCTTCTTCTTCACGGGAAATCTGAATTCCATTGCTCTCATATTCAGCAGAGATCGCAAAGATTGTTCGTAGTTCGGTGTTTTTTCTTCAGTCGAACTCAGATCATCGCTCGTCATGATCATCACCATCATCATCATCTTTATCGTGGAGACATTTGAACTCAGATCTTCAATTGTGGAGAGAAGATCTTTCTTCTTCTTTCATAAGAATTATCATCGCTTTGAAAGAAGAACGAAACTCTTTATTCCTGAAAAACTAAATTACGTTTTAACACTGGAAATGACCATTCTCCGTCTTAATTAGGACGGAGAATGGCATTCTCCGTCTTAATTAGGACGGAGAATGCCATTCTCCGTCCTAATTAACACGGAGAATGACATTCTCCGTTTCCGTCTTAATTAGGACCGAGAATTTTCTGCCTCGTCCAGCGCCCTCAGCGACCCCGTGCCCATTCGGCCAGCGCTCCCGGAGACCCCGAGCTGTCGGCTCCGTCCCGATCCCCTGTCGGCTCCGCCCGAATCTGGCCAACCCTCTCGAGCCCGCAACGAGCAGTCTTCCCGCCGGCCGGGTGCCCGCTGCCCCTCGGCTCATCCCGAGCCCCGACCGCCTTGTCGTCGTCGGCCCAGGCCGACCGGCCACCTCGACCCGAGGCCGGTGTCCCGTGCGCCGCCCGAGCCGCTGTGCCCTAGCCCGTCCGCGACCGGATCTGTCCGACCCACTGTCCCCGGGCACTGTCCGCTGTTCGGACGCTGTCCAGCGCATTCCTTGTGCCCCGATCCGCTGTCCGCAGCATCTCGAGGTCCAGATCCACTGTTTTCGTGGTCGATCTTTGCTGTTCGCGTATTTTGGCGTTTTCTCGAGTCCGCAGAATTCATATTTCTCCTAATTACATCTGAGAGCTCTAGCCGAGCATTTGAGGTATAATTTCGTGTCCCTGTGTCCTTCCCGTAACTAGTCTTTGATGATGCGGTTCCGATCCGTTTCGGGAATTCGGTTATTTTGAAATATTGTACTTTTGGGTGATACGTAGATTATCGGTACGTCGCGACATATTTTCTATTTTTGGATATTGTGCTGTGTTGGCTTTTGGGTTGGATATTCATTTTTGGGTGGTAATTCGTGATCCCTGGTTTAGGATATTTATTTGTGTTGCAGATTGGTATTCTCCCAGGATTGGGTTGTCCCAATTACAGAGGAGATGCTGCCCAAATTTTCAGGAAATAGTTTGAAAAAGGGATTTTCTTATAAAAATTAGCAATTTGAATAAACCTATTTTTCAAAGAAAACCGGTCTTTGCAAATGATTTATAGATTGGATTTTGTTGGTTTTTAGATTTTAGGATTTTGTATCACCAGTTAGGCGACGACCATAACGGTCGAATGAGCCTCGACGAAATGCAAACGATACAGGATCACCTGTACGTTGAGGCGTAAGCCGCAACATGAGATTGCACGACCAAGTTTGTGACTCTTTAATTTTTAATTTAATTATAATTTATTTAGAACTGGTACTGCTTTTAGTATTTATGGTGCAAGGCCTCGGCCTACTGTTTGGACCGTTCGCGGCACTCAGAGCTCGCCTTAGGATTAATTAATTTATGTAAAATTTTGTAAGGGTATAAGCCCAGTTTTTTCTTTATTTCTCTGTGACCATGTATTGTGTAGCGTACCTTTTCCTTATTTTTTGGAATGTTGTTTTCGTTGTTAAACGCGTATAATATAAAATGGATATTTATTTTATAAAGATAATTAATAAGTTTTTCTCACAATAAATAATCTGGTAATTTAGCAAATCATATTTTTTCCCCATTTAAAAAAAAGTCTGGTTTTATATATTATAAAATACAAAGTTTTGACAAGTTAACCTATAAATTGTGTCACGACCCGATACCCAAATTGTTGGGCCGGGCCGAGCCATGTCCAGCCTACGCATGGTTAAAGCGCAGTAAGCTGTTCTAGAATAAACAATAAAGGATCTAAGCAGCTAACAGTTCTAAAATCACATTTAAAGGTTCATCACAACACAGCATCTAAAAGCGAAGGTAAACAAGTACAGACTTAATAATACATAACCAAAGTATCTAACTGGAGACAAAGTCCAGTATCCAAATATAAGTACAGACCAAAGTCTAAGTCTCAAAACACATGAAAGATAACTAAGCAAGGTTCCCCGCTGGGGCCTCTTCTGGAGCTAAGGCCAGGTCCATGGTAAGTAGGGCATGTATCCTCAGGACTATCATCTGTAATATTTTCAACAGGTCCAATCAGGACAGGAACGAGTACAACCCATCTAGAAAACCAAGTAAATGACAGAGAACTCTAAAGCAGTTATAGACAGTTTTATTGATGTACATGGTAGTTTATATTCAGGTGATGGTATAGAAAAACAGTTAAGATACAAAAAAAGAAAGGTAACTAAACAAGAGAAGAATCATGGCAATGATGACGGTAATAAAAGCTAACTGAACTAGAATAACATGTATGAGTCCAGACAGTACAATATAAGTCTAATGTAATCCCAGTGTGAGTCCAGTCCATATAATCCGATACCAGATGATTTTCGGTACAATATGAGTCCAACAGTGATCAATGAATCCAGGGTGAGTCCAACTATGATCTAACAGTGTGTTTTAAAATATCGAGGTCGACATGTAAACGGCTGTAGGTATCAGGAACGTCTCTCACTGATCGGGCAAGAGATGCTATGCTTCCGGTAGATTCCAGTGGGAGATTTCGGATTTGGGGTATGTCTACATGTCTTACTCAATATTTCCCCGCCCAGCAAGTGAATCCAAAATCGACAAAAGAATCGAGATGAGTCCGGCCAATACATGATGATTCCAGAAATAATTCCGGAATAATTCTAATGACTCCAGTAATAGAGGCCAGCAAGTAAGGTATGTGTCGATACATGAATCCAGAAATAGCCATACGTGTTGATACAAAGAATCACATAGAACTAACTAGAACTGAAATACAGTAATTGACAAATAAATGAGAGAACTATCAGAGAATGTACTCGCCTGATACTCTGAAAAGAGTAGTGTAATATCATATGTCTGTACCAGGGTCACAATGTCCTAAAATAGAGTAATACAGTTATGACATGTCCAAAATGAAAGTAAACGAAAGAACTAATACAATCTATATGATTTCTAAGCCAATCTAGGTCAAAGTCAACTCTAATCAAGCATTTTAGTCAAACTAGTCAAGTGGGGACCTAGCATAAAAAGTCTAATGTGGAGTGACACTATCCAAACTAATTTTTCTAGGGCCTTACACTAGTGTAGGGTGAGGTCCAATACTACAATAACTCAAAACAACACAAAACATTGCAAGTCGTAATTATTCAATAAATAAATCAAACTGTATACTAAGTTCCAACAATTTTTGAGATAGAAAAAAAGATCAATATTATATAAAAATAAAGTACCAAAATGATCCTTGTTAATTATAGAAATTTATACTAATTTTTCTGGAATTTATAAACCCTCATAAATATTTACTAAAAATCAGTAAACACATGTATCCTGAAAATGAGTTCTGTTTTCCCCATTTTTATAAATACCAAAAGTACTTATTAAATGCTGGAAAAATTATAAATAATTAGCTAAATTAACATAGTATTTAAATACAATTTTTCCCAGATTTTTACAAAATTAAATATATATAAAAATTCAAAAACAGAAAGTAACAATTTATGGAAAAATAATTAATTATAAATTAAGGATAATACATAAGCAAAATCTACAGATGTTGTCGGATGATAAAATAAATATCACCAACGTGTCCAGAACGGTCAAATCAGCTAGGATAGCCTACCCATAAGTCCAATTTAGACACAGGGGCAAAACGGTAATTTCGGATCAAAATGATGTCCGCCGTTGGACACACTTTGCACCAAAAAATGTGTCGGGATAGAAGTCTACAAAACTTAGCAAATTATATGTCCACGAATCCAGAATGATGATACGAACCCAACGGTATGTCCGAAATAGGATTCCGATGTGCCGATCTCAAAATGATACGTTGACGCGACACTTGGTATCCGGTTTGTACGGAAATGCGTGCCGGAGTAAATGTCTTCAAAACTCAGCAAATTATATGTCAACGAGTCCAGAATGACGATACAAACTCAACGGTATATCCGAAACTGGATTCCGATGAGCCGATCTCATAGTGACCCGTTGACTCGAAAAGTGGGACCCACTTTGTACCGAAATGCATGCCAGGGCCCACGTTCTCCAAATCAAGCAAGCTTTATATGAAAACATGCTAGAACGATGCCACGAGTCTACTGGTGGTGTCAGAAATTGAATCCGGAGTCCCGGGTTCAAAAATAGAATTTAACAAGTGTAATTTAAAGAATTCGGACGGCCAATTTTGGCGTCGAATTTAACCAACCAAACGTGCTTATAATGAAATGAAACCTAAAGGAGGCAGGAAGAGGGTTATACCAGCTGTACATCGGAACTGACGGTACGCAAAACGGAGCTGCGACGACGAAGATACGAACCCGCGAAGTTGGTGTCACGAAACTGTCAAAAAATAGTTCAATTTAAAACGTCAACTTGGTGGCCAGTTTTGAGGTATCAAACGACGTAATTAACGGACGAAAATTGAGGGGAGTGAAGTGCTATATACCAAGATTGTGACGGAGCAAGGAGTTCGCCGATCCGACGGTCGGATCTCCCAGAAAACACGTGCGGAGTCGCTGTCCCGAAATACAATTTCTGAAACTTTTTCGCGGCGCGCGTCGACTGGATTTCGACGTAAACGCACTAATTGCCTATCGTGCGCGTCGGGAACGTTGACGATGGCCGGGGAGGGGTCGCCCGAGGGTGCGCGCGCGGCCAGGGTGCTCGCTAGCGGCGGCCGACCATGTGGTGGCGCACGACCACCGCGACAGCGTGCGCTTGTGCGCGTATGCGCACTGTTGCCGCTGCCGCTTGCTGTTGCGAGCTGCTGCGCTCGTGCACGGCGCTTCGACGGCATGCGGCCAATGCAGGCGAGGGCGGCGATGGCGGAGGCTATGGTGGTGGTGATGCGGTGTGGTGTTGGTGATGGAGTTGGTGATGGAGATGGTGTTGGTGAGGGTGGTGTGTGGTGGAGATGGTGATGATATTGATGGAGGAGGAGGAGAAGGAGGAGGTAGCTGGTGGCCGGCGGTAGGTGGGGGGGCTGTCGGCCGAGAGGGGGTGGGGTGGTGAGTGTGTGTGTTGTGTTTAGAGGGAGAGAGTTGTGTGATATATTTTGTATGTGTGTGTGTGTGTGATATAATAATAGAAAGAGTGAGAGAGTGAGAATAGAGAGAGGGAGAGAGTGTAGATATTTGAAAGAGAGAGGGGGAGGTCGGCCACTGTTGTTGGGGGGGGGGGGCTGTAAAGGAGAGGGGATGGGTTGTGGTGTGTAGTAAATAATAGAAGAGAGAGAGAGTTAGATATATGTATATATATGTATACATATACATAGGAGATATTTGAGAAGTAGAGAGATGAAGTGATATTTTCAAAATAGGAAATATAGGAAAATTATGTGGGGTATTTGGACAGTCATGGGAGAACAATATGGAGCTTGGGTTCGGGTTCGGTCGAGCCGGGTCGGGTAAAAATCGAACCGGGTGCAATAAAGAAATTAAACACGTATTTATGATCACGGGAAAATAAATAATATACGGGGACTCCAATAATGGGACACAAGTTTCATGTGGATAGTAGGCTTCATGTAGGCCATGTCCATACTTTGGGTCGACTAGGTTGGTTCGATGTCGGGTCCCGAAATTAAATTGGAAAATAAACCAGATTTTACGGTAGAAAATAAATCGGCCTAAATTGACCCGGAAATTGTGCGGAGAAAATGAAGCACAAAATGGAGTGTCTGAGTGGGACACGAAGGTCATGGGTGAAGAGCGTCTCGAGTAGATCATTTATGAGAAGTTGGTTTTGAGAAAATGACTGGTCTGGTGCTCCTAAATTAAAAGTCACGGTGACGTGCAAACGAAGATCAAAAATAAAAGTGGGAATAATTATTCAATGATTAATTGGTCTAAGTTGACCCGAAGTTGCGCGATACAAAAAGAGCACAAGGGAACAAATTTAAGTGGGACACGATATATCAAAACGAAGATAATCTTGTCTACTTCAAAACTCGTGAAGAGAGTTTACAGAGATTGGCATCTCTGATGCTCCAGAAGTCAAAGTCATAGAAAGGTACATTAATGATCAAAAATAATTAAATAATAAAATACTTATCGAAAATAATTTATTTAGAAAATTTTAAAATAGCCCTGAAATTCAGGGGGCTTACAAATTGCTATTTTTCCAAATTAACTGAATTAACCGGTTTAACCAAGTAAACAATAACCAACGTAGCTTGCGACGTTAGGCGTGTTTCGGTAGTTAATTAAATAAACTTAAAACCTGACTAGGGTCTGCTTCTAGAGATTGTAACTAGCACACCTAGAATGGTTTCATTATGGTTCTAAGTTAAGGTTCTCAACTGTATGATCTCGGAGACGTACTTGACTTCCTCCTCGGTATCGACATTCCCGATCCAGTCAATCAACAGAAAGTTACGATTATGTTTTTTTGCATTTTATTTAGTAATTGTCATGTTACATGCTTAAACCACATTGCTACACGGAACCCTCTCCTCGGGTTTAAATATTGATTGTGGGGATATTGGAGGAATAGTGTAGCGTTTATGACCAATACCCCTCATATTACATATTGTTATTGTGCGAGCTTACCCCTCTTAGACACGGGGATAAGCCGTATCGCATCGCTAGGATGCTATTGTACAACCCAAGCCGGTCATAGACGTTACCTATTTAAATCACATTGTTTCAAATATTGAATTGCTGAAAATTGCTGGAAAATATTGTTCAAAGAATTTTAACTGTTTAAAATTGCATCTTTCTATTATTATTTAGAATGTCGGATTATGTACTCGTACTTGCACCCTCCTGACTGGAGACCAACATTTTTTGGTAACATTGAGGATGCTGAGCTATTGTACAATAGCTACTATGACCCGGTATTGTATCATGTGGTGTTGCCAGAGTCCCCCTTGGAGGACGCAGAACCAGAGACTGATGAGTCGACCGTCTAGCTAGTTGTTTTTCCAATTTTTTAGTTTTATTGTATTGGAGTTTTGTTGATTTGATTTCAGTACTTTATTTCAGTACTTTCATTTCCATGTTGTACCTTTCAATTGTTGAATAAAAAGTTTTTAAAATTTCGTATATTCAAGTTGTGACAAATGTTGTTGTGAATACCTGCATATAGAACAGCTTACTGCCGCCGTCTCACAACGGTGCAGGCTGGGCATAATCCGGTTCGACCCAATAATTTGGGATCAGGTCGTGACATATTTTTAGTGGTGGCCCATGCAGGTCAGAAACAACAACTTAGGTAAACATATCTAGAAACAATTAGAACACTAGAACATTGATTTGTCACAACATAGGTCCGAATTATATATATAAATATTTTTGTTTGTTATAGACTGGTAGGCTACCTTGCTTATGTTTTGCATCATAAACCTTATCCAGCATAGGCCGATTGTATGGTGGTCTATTTTACTATCTACTTTAGTTTCTAGATTTTATATATCTTTTAGTGTCCCTTGACTTTCACAGGTTATTTTCCTTCATATCCTTATCATACTCCAGCATTCCTTAGCATCCATACTCTTTTGTTATTTATGGATTAGGATTAGATTTTTCCCCAATCTCCTTCTTCAAAAAACCTATTTCAAAATTTTCAATTAGTTGATCAAATCATACTTCTCTATCTTTAATTAGAATCTAGATCTATTTTACTATTTAGAGTTTCAAATTCTCCTTTAGCAAACTTGGTAAACTTTTTCTATCCAGAGTATTTTTACGACTAGTGTATCCAACCATTTATCTTGACATTATTTTCAATTGACTTTCTTGGGACCAATCCCGAACCAAATTCTTCTGGAACCATAAAGCCCCAAGGTTAATTATTACCAAAAGAATTGGTTCAACTTAGCTTGTTCACGAATCTTCCAAGGAAATTATTTTCTAAAAATAATTCCAATATTGATTGATATTTCCTAAGTTATTCTAAGACCAAGAATATTTTCATTTGTTGACTTCCTCCACTCAACTTGAAACCTTACTCTCCCTAGGCAACTTCTTGATCAATTCAAGGCCTAGAAAGCTTTTAAACTCAATGCTTGAGTATCATGAAGCACGAACGGTCAGAGAATTGATTCCATCCTAATATTGAATTTTCTTTAGTCATTGAAAAACTTTTTGAATTGTGGAATTATCCCTTTGAAATTCTCATGGAAAAAGTTAAGAAAATATTCAGTGACCTAATATGGCTTCGCACATATGCGTCGCAAACATCTATTTGAATTATAGAAACTGCGAGTATACTGCAGCCAGTTGCGCACTGGCAGGGCATAGACTCTAAGTTGAAGTGATTCAGGTGTTGATAGGTTTTTGGATATTATTGAGACTACGTCCTAAATGCATCAATTTGTCTTCTATGTTGTTCAGCCAGGAAATAGATGAAGTTGATAGACTACTCGAAAACCTATTACTATTCAAATTATGGAGCCAAAATTTCACTGCAGTCAGGTGCACTCTGGCGAGGCATGAATTTGAGGCAAAGTGACTTCGGATATATTTGGGTTTTCGAATATTATTAAGACTATATCCATAATATGGTTGTCTTTTTTTAGCACAATCAAATTATTCTGACTGTTGTCCGAATTAGAGGATTTGTATTTCTAGCGGCTTTCCATTTTCAGAAATCTCTTATCACAGCCAGAAAGAATAGATAATTTTCTATAAAATTGTATTTGATTTTTCTTAGAACTATTTAGGACCATATCAATCTTTATTGACTCAATCTCTTTCTTGTTTCAATCTTCGTACGTTGCATATACATATTTTTATACTTATTTATTCATTTATTTATTTATTATTATTATTATTATTTTTTTGTTACATATTCTGGAAGCTGTAGATAGTTGTGGTTAGCTTTATATATTAAATAGTTGATATACATTTTGTGGATGACCATATGTATATAGTTGATAGCTATATGCGGGAAAAACCTAGATAGTTACCTACCAACCTTATTATATTATTCTGGTAAGAGCATCCTTAGAGGATCAATATTCTTCTAATGAGATTAGATAGCTAAAGGGTAGAGAAGGTAGAAGAATACCTTGAGTAAGCTAGCCTTGAGGGAGTGGTATATCTAGCTTGTGACTTATTTGGAATAGAATCATTAGTAGTGTTCGCTAGTGTCTAACCTCATTCAAAAATAATGGTATTTGACGATTTTGAGTTTTATGCTTAAAGAAAGAGTTATTGAAGATAAAGGAAGACGTAGGTAGAGTTAGCGAGGAAAGTATAGGATTTGGTATTGTTCTCCCATGGAGGGAGTGAATTTGGATTATATATATATAAAACATGTGAATATAATGATCAAGTAAAGGAACACTTGACGAGGATCAACTTTTATGATTAGATGACTATTATACCTAGAAGGGACGGATATAGCCATGGAAGGAATAACACGAGAAATGGAATGATAGGTTCTAGAAAGGAATAAGCAGAGAGAAATTGAGATAAGATCATTGGCATACAACTTTGGAAAGGAACAATTGAATTTGCAATTTCTACCAAACATTTGAGGCTCATATTGGTTATGGTAAGAACAAGTGGGATTCTGTGGTATTTTGCTAATGCGTTTGGATGAGAACGATTGATAGGTGCATAGTTAAAGATTAAAATTGATTAATGATTGTAATTCTGTCAATTGATTTCAAGAATTGAAAATTCTCGAATATAGGTCATGGATCAACTTAAAGAATTTTCTAAGGATTTACTATGGCAAGGAAAGATTATAATTTTGATGTAGTCAGTTTTGGAAGAATGGCTGACAATTGGAAGTTGATGTCTGTAAAATATTTTGATCGAGAGGCATACTTGAAATTGAAATACATTTGGCATACGAGTTACATACAACGACGGAAGAAAATCTGATTTAGGTGATTTATGATTCCAAATATAGTAGTTCTAATACCTTGGTGGCTGCCTTAGTTTTCTGTAGATACTTAGAGTTCAACTAGTTTAGCAAGTTAAAATTAGATTTTTGCATGGGGTATTAATAAGATTATTATTTTGTAAGTTATTTTCCCGTATATCCTATCTTTGATCCTTGAAATAGTGATATGATATTTTTCTATTCCCTTTGATTATCACTCAGTCCTCAATGGTACTGTAATGACCATTTTCGTATTACGTATTTTGTATACGTGTACGTATTTAGACCCATATTACAAGCTTGATTTATTTTGGCATTTTCTTGATTGGTTTATCTTGACTTGGTTCGGCTTGGTTCTGTATGGTTCGGTTCTTTTTATATATGTATGAACCAAACCACTCCCACCTACCACCACTACTTTCAATAAATATCCCACTAACATTTCTCTCTCTTCATTACTTCTTCTTCTCCACCATTACTTCTTCAACCACCAGAGAGAGAGAGAGAGTGGGAGAGCTTAGGCAAGTGCACCTTGCTTCATGGAGGAAGTCCATTTTATTGTTCTATTGTCTTTCTCATGTGTTTCTAAACCACTTTAGTACTTGACATTTTTCATTTCCATGGTTAAATTTTGTAGATCTAGCCTTGTGGTATTTTTTTGGTTTTCAGGACTTTTGATCCATCACACTTGCATATTTTGCTAAGTTGATGATACCATGATTGCGGAGAAATTTGTTAGGTCCAAATTGACCTATGGAATGTTGCTGAGCCGCATGGACATTTTGGCACTCAGCCGCATGAAGCAAAGTTACATTTAATAAATGTAGCCGCATGCCTATGGCTAACGTATTGTATTAATGCATGCATGCCAACATTTTAGCTTTAGCCACATGTCAAATCAATGCATTAGTGCATTGGCATTAAATGTATTAATAATAAAGCAATCACGTGCTCTGGACATTTAATGCCTTAGCATGAGAATGCACCAACCTGTGCATTGCTTGGAATACCAAGCAGAGCCGCATGCTTAGGCAACCCTGAAAAGTATTATAATAATGCATTAACCCAGCCGCATAAGGCTTCAGAAGCCTTAAGCATTAAGCACGTGCATTTTTGTCCTTTTCTTAATACTTTAAGCCTTTTCTTCTTTACTTAATCCTTTAAAGCATTTTGTCCTTTCCTTATTTTGTCCTTTTCCTAATGCTTAAAACATTCTGGAGAGAAGCCGCATAAGCTTTAAGCTTTCTAAGCCAATTTTGCATTTAAGTCCAAAAGTCCCTAAAGCATGAACCGCATATGGATTCCTTTAATACTTTTATGCATTCAAGTCCATTAAATGCAATTTTGCATTTAGGTCCAAAAGTTTATAAAGCATGAACCGCATAGGCTTAAGAAAGTTTAGTATTTTAGGCATTTAAGACCCTACTTTATACTTTTACATTTAAGTCCATATATTAATTCTTAATGCATTTAGAGCCTTTAAGCCTAAAGCTTCAAACCGCATAAGGAATGCTTAAAAATGCATTTTTGCATTTTAGTACCCAAGCACCTAATGTCTACAGCCGCATAGGCTTGGAAAGAGGCATTAATGCACTATTGTATCACTTTATGCATTTACACCCTTAGCATTATATATATTGTATACTTTTGCAATTAATGCCATTCATTTTAATGCATTCATTCCTAATGCCATTCATTCTTTGCATTTCCCAAGTCCTGCTAATTGCCAGCCTCATAGGCTGAAGGAGGAGAGCAATTAATGCAATCATATGCATTCATACTTTTGGCATTTTCCTAAAGATATTTCTCTAAGCCAGCCGCATGAGCCTCCCACATCCTTTGTCCCTTTTATTATTCAATTACTAAATGTGTACTTGTGCTAATTAATTGTCTTCTGACACGACGGTGACCCGTAGTGGTTCACTTTTGACATGGCATGATAGTGGCCCGACGCGGCGTACTCCTAACAGTGAACATGACATGACAAGATTGGATGGCCTGGACACCGTGGATGATTGTGTTTGTACAATTAAACCGATAGTGGTTGCATCATGTCTAGGACAGGGATCCCTGAGTACCACGGTCAGGGGTACCCACTGTAAATGGTTAAAGCTAAATAACTAGAATAATTCAGTAGTCATGAGAGATGTCCCCAGCTACAGGCGATCCCGTTATCCCGACCACCATTGTGGGACTTGTAGCCTGCCGACGAGTAGGACACAAGTCTAGATTTACTGATATGTGGAAAAGAACGATGTACTGTTTAATGAACCCAAGTCGCCTGGATAACCTGGATTAGCTGCAGGGCTTGTGGCTGGAGGATTATCTCACTGCATGTTGTGGCCATTTAGTTAGCTAATGTAGAAAGCCGTAGACGCTGATTGGCCGGGATCGATTGTATGGTGTGGTTTCAGTGCTCGATTATTGCAAGATTGATCGCATGATTGTCACTCTTAGCAATAAAGATCAGAGGCTAAGTTCGGTTCAGGCGAAGGGTTACAACCCCGGTCCTTGTTTGGTTTAAGGGTTGTAACCTGGCTTCCGGAACAGTTCTAAGTCCTCTCTTCGTTTATTGTCTTATCGCACCCCTCGACATGCTTGTCATGATTTACCTTACCATCAAGATTGGAGACGGAGTTCTATTCAAGTGAAGGGTTACAACCCCGGTCCTTGTTTGGTTTAAGGGTTGTGACCTGGCTACTTGAATGGTTTTCCCCGTACTCCATTATGACTGTTGTTATCTCTTTACTTTCAGTTCATTTGGCTGCTTAAAAATATATTTTTTCTGATATGCTGGTTTTAGTTCTTAAGTAAAGCCTCCTTTGTGGCACTTGCTCTTTCTGGGATCTGACCCAGCTGGTTTTGTGTGGCCAGATTTCGGAGCTACCTCAGAGGATCCACCGACTTTCCAGCCTGATGGTGACCATCAGTCGTGACCAGGGCAACGAGTGGGTTTATTTTGCTCTCCCACTCTATTGTAAAATTTATTTTGAGGCGTTTAGCCGACGAGCACCTGTTAGCTCGTATTGCATACTTTATCATTGTCTGCCTACGGGCTGTAATATGATTGACAGATCCTAGGGTTGATCATGTATAACTAAACTCTTGCTAGTCCTCACATTTTGTAACGACTAGCTTCATGATCAGCTGGATATGTAATGTTTGGGACGCCTTACTATTGTATATTTGGTGATCTTACATCTTGTAACTTACTTGTTTACTTGAGATTGAGACAATTAGGCTTGTTATTGACCATAAGAGACTGATGGATTGTAATTAAACCCTCATGTATCTAGACAGCCGTGACCGTATAGTGGAATGGATTTCATTTCATTATACGTAGCTGGCTATGTATGCCCCCGCTCTCCAGTATTCTGGTTCTGGGACGTTACATGGTTTAAGTGGTGGCCCATGCAGGTCTTGTAAATCAAGATATGTGAGGGTTTACCGAATAGATGTCTCAATCAGCACTCTCCCTTGATCTCTGCCCGACTTTTCTAATCCCTGAGATTCTCGACCTGAACACATGCTTGTATCGTTGAATCTGTCTTGGTCCTTCCTTATTGTTCCCTATGTCGTCTTCTTCAGCGGCATTGTTCCTGGACCTGCCGATCAGCAAGACGAAGCGCTTCCCGTGGACCAGCAGCAACAAGAAGACCAGGCCCAGCACTCAGGAGCAGCCTCCAGGGCCATGCCTTCCAGAGATCCAGAACCCCCGGTGCAGTCAGCCCAGCCCGCGAGGCAGGATGTTGGAGCCTTGGTAGGACTTATCAGGGAGTTGCTTGCATCGCAGGATCATCGAGGGGATGCCTTGCATCAGGCTATGGCAGATGCTCTGGGAAGAGGTGGACATCATGGGAACAGTGCAGCGAACAGTTTCAAGCGCCTGAATCCTCCATTCTTCGATGGCAGCGAAGATGCTATCGCTGCTGATACGTGGCTTCAGGACACCGAGGTGATATTGGAAGCAGCGAAGACCCCAGAAGATGAAAAGGTGGCCGTGGTGCGCCTGCAGTTATTGGATCTAGCTCGCAGCTGGTGGGCGGCGCAGGCCGTTGGATTGGTGGCGCCTATTGCTTGGACAGTATTCCGTGAGCGGTTCCGGACCAAGTACTTCGATGCGGTGGCTCGGTATGAGCTTCAGACCAAGTTCACCAATTTGAAGCAGATGGGCAGGACGGTCGATGGATATGCGGCCGAGTTTTCTAGGCTTAGTCGGTTTGCTCCCACCTTGGTGGCGACCGAGTTCGATAGAACCCAGCGATTTCAACAGGGACTCCACCTGGAGATTTTGCTGGCAGTAGAGCAGTTCGAGCATCAGACTTTTGATGCGGTATTGAGAGCAGCTAGGAGGCATGAGTACACCTCCCAGCGGATAGTGGACAGGACCGGAGGTCGAAAGTGATCTCACGGCCAGATAAATCAGACGTCAGCCCCAGCCCCGACAGCCAGGGCATTGACCATTGGAGCTCCGAGAAGGGCAGCTTCAGTTACGTCGGTTCAGCATTCAACACCGACGCACCCTCAGCAGCAGAAGCAGAAGCAGTCTTCCTCCATAGGCTGCTCTTATTGTGGGAAGCCTGGACACCTTGTTTCAGAATGTCGCAAGGCTCGAGGATTGTGTTTGCTTTGTGGAGCGCCAGACCACAAGGTAGGGTCCTGCCCGTTCAGGACTGACTCATCACCAGCCAGAACCAGTTCATCAGTGAGGGGACCAGCCCCTGTACCAGTCCAACAGCAGTTTCCATCCCCGAGGCCGTTGCCGACGCAGACCCAGGCTTTTCATCAGCAAAGGCCTCAGCAGTTTGCCCAGGCGCAAGTCCAGAATAGGCAGCGAGGATTCCAGCAGAGAGGGCCGGCGTCCAGAGGGCATGGTCAAGTGTTGGCTTTGACCATGGGAGAAGAAGGAGTGGCACCAGGTGAGGTAGTGGCAGGTACTATTCTCGTCAACACATTTCCCGCTTCAGTATTATTTGATTCTGGTGCATCGCATTCATTCATGTTTGCACGATTTGCGACACGGATAGGATTGGAGCCCGAGTCGTTATCAGTAAGACTCAATATACTTACTGGTAATGGTCTTATGGGAGTAGATAGAGTGTTTTCCTCGTGTCGAATCGTGGTTAGCGGTAGAGAGTTTTCCGCTAGGTTGATAGAATTTCCGATGGCCGATTATGATGTGGTCTTAGGGATGGATTGGTTGAGAGACCAGTATGCTAGAATAGACTGCCATATTGGCAGAGTTGTTTTTAGCATTCCAGGCGAGCCAGAATTTTCCTTTTCTCGAGGTGAAGTGGACCCTTCTCCCCCATTATTGCGGATGGCGGTAGCAGCAGTACAGTTACCTCGGATAGTCGAAGAATTTCCAGATGTTTTTCCGGAAGAGCTTCCAGGAATGCCGCCAGAACGGAAGATCGAGTTCACTATCGACTTGATTCCCGGAACAACACCAGTGTCAGAGAGAGTCTACAGGATGGCGCCGTCAGAATTAGAGGTATTGTACAAGATGATTGAAGAACTCAGAACCAAGGGATTCATTCGTGCAAGTGGATCGCCTTGGGGAGCCCCGATGCTTCTTGTGAAAAAGAAGGATGGTACATCCTAGATTATGTGTTGACTATCGTACCTTGAACTCAGTGACAATCAAAAACAGATATCCACTTCCAAGGATAGATGACTTGTTTGATCAACTCAGAGGAGCGGCAGTATTCTCGAAGATTGATTTACGGTCAGGGTACCACCAGATCAGAGTCAGAGAGCAGGACATCCCGAAGACAGCTTTCAGATCCAGATACGGGCGTTGGGAGTTCCTTGTTATGCCCTTTGGAGCAACCAATGTGCCGGCGGTATTCATGGACCTCATGAATCGTATCTTCATGCCTTATTTGGATCAGTTCGTGATCGTGTTCATAGACGATATCCTGGTCTACAGCAAGAGTGAAGCGGAGCATGAGCAGCATCTCAGAGTTGTCCTCCAGATTCTCCGAGAGCACCAGTTATATGCCAAGTTTAGTAAATGCGAGTTCTGGCTCGATCGTATTTCATACTTGGGTCATATCATTACCAAGGGTGGAGTAGAGGTGGATCCTCAGAAGATAGTGGCTATTGAGACATGGCCAGTGCCCCGTACAGTTGCAGAAGTTCACAGTTTTCTTGGATTGGCCGGCTATTACCGGAGATTTGTTTCGGACTTTGCTCGGATTTCAGCGCCGTTGACGCATTTGACCCGCAAGGAGGTGCAATTTGCTTGGACAGCTGAATGTCAGGAATCTTTTGAGAAGCTGAAGCGAGGCTTGATGACGGCACCCGTCCTCACACTTCCAGATGGGACTGGAGGATTTTCAGTGTACTGTGACGCTTCAGGCAAGGGTTTAGGATGTGTTTTGATGCAGTATGGGAAGGTAATAGCTTATGCGTCACGTCAACTTCGTGATCATGAGAGAAATTACCCAACCCATGACTTAGAGCTGGCAGCTGTAGTGTTTGCACTTAAGTTGTGGAGACACTACTTGTATGGAGACAGGGTAGAGATTTTCACCGACCACAAGAGCCTGAAGTATATTTTCACCCAGAAGGATCTCAACATGCGTCAGAGGAGATGGCTAGAGCTTCTTGTGGATTATGATGTCAACCTGCAGTATCATCCCGAAAGGCCAATGTTGTAGCAGATGCGTTGAGCAGGAGAGCCGGAGTTTATTTCCTAACAGCACAACCAGAGTTGTTAGCAGATCTTCAGAAGATGGGTATAGAGGTTGTTCTCCCTTCCAGTGTGGCATTGATGGCCAGTATGCAAGTTCAATCCACTATAGTCGAGAGGATCCGGATGGCGCAGTCAACAGATTCCAAGCTTCAGCGACTCAGAGCAGAATGTGAGGCAAGACGAAGACCAGAGTTATGCATTCATGAGGATGGTACACTTCGACATGGTAATCGACTTTGTGTACCCAGTGGAGATATCAGGCAAGAGATAATGGTGGAAGCTCACAGTTCTCAGTATTCGATTCATCCCAGTGGCACGAAGATGTACCGTGATATCCGTCAGCACTTTTGGTGGAATGGAATGAAGCGGGAGATAGCTCGGTTTGTCTCTCGGTGTTTGGTTTGCCAACAAGTTAAAGCCGAACATCAGAGACCGGCTGGACTTCTTCAGCCCTTGCCAATTCCAGAATGGAAGTGGGAGCATGTGACCATGGATTTCGTGACTGGATTACCTAGATCTCCAGCTGGTAGGGATGCTATTTGGGTTATAGTTGACCGGCTAACGAAAGTGGCTCACTTCCTTCCATTTAGAGTTGGTCAGTCGACGGCTCAGCTAGCAGAGATGTACCTGAGGCAGATTGTCAGATTGCATGGAGTGCCAGTCAGTATCACCTCGGACCGAGATTCAAGATTTACGTCGCACTTTTGGCGTAGCTTGCAAGAGAGTTTGGGGACTCGTCTCCAGTTCAGTTCAGCCTATCACCCGCAGACAGATGGCCAGTCGGAGCGCACGATCCAGACTCTTGAAGACATGTTACGGTCCTGTACACTCGACTTTGGTGGTTCGTGGGAAGATCACCTGCACCTGGTGGAGTTCTCTTACAACAATAGTTTCTAAGCCAGTA
Source organism: Iris pallida (assembly GCA_029216955.1). Taxonomy (NCBI): domain Eukaryota; kingdom Viridiplantae; phylum Streptophyta; class Magnoliopsida; order Asparagales; family Iridaceae; genus Iris; species Iris pallida. The sequence continues at coordinate 16,911 of JANAVB010020826.1, read as the reverse complement.
TCCAGATGGCTCCGTTCGAGGCACTGTATGGAAGGAAGTGCAGATCCCCACTAGCATGGGATGATGTGGGAGAGAGACAGATGCTTGGTCCGGAAATGATCGCTCAGACGGTTGGAGTGGTCAGGAGAGTTAGAGATCATCTTCGCGTTGCGCAAGATCGTCAGCGCCATTGGGCCGATTCTCATCGGCGTCCCCTTAAATTTTCGGTCGACGACCATGTATTCCTGAGGATCTCGCCTAACCGTGGCGTCATTCGTTTCGGCGTACGGGAAAAGCTTAGTCCTAGGTATATAGGGCCGTTCGATATTCTGGAGCGAGTGGGAGATGTGTCCTATCGTCTTGCTCTTCCACCGTCTCTGAGTGAGGTGCATGACGTGTTCCATATATCCCAACTACGACGATATATCCCGGACCCGAGCCACATCCTGGATCATTCGGAATTGGTTGTGGGTACCAACCTTTCGTATGAGGAGAGGCCCGTATCCATATTGGACCAAAAGAGAAGATACTCAAGAACAAGACTATCAAGTTAGTCCGTGTTGCTTGGGGTCATCACTCTTTAGGAGAGTCAACGTGGGAACGTGAGGATGATATCCGATCGCGATATCCCGACCTGTTTGACTCGTGAGGTATAATATCCTTCCTATGCCTCATGTCTTCGATTCCTTGCTTGCATGAATGATTGTTTGATTGCTTAACTCGTATAGCTTACCTGTGAGTAGTATAGCTTGTCCTTGCATCTCTAGCCACTTGATTTAAAATTCCGAGGACGGAATTCTTTTAAGGTGGGTAGAGTTGTAATGACCATTTTCGTATTACGTATTTTGTATACGTGTACGTATTTAGACCCATATTACAAGCTTGATTTATTTTGGCATTTTCTTGATTGGTTTATCTTGACTTGGTTCGGCTTGGTTCTGTATGGTTCGGTTCTTTTTATATATGTATGAACCAAACCACTCCCACCTACCACCACTACTTTCAATAAATATCCCACTAACATTTCTCTCTCTTCATTACTTCTTCTTCTCCACCATTACTTCTTCAACCACCAGAGAGAGAGAGAGAGAGTGGGAGAGCTTAGGCAAGTGCACCTTGCTTCATGGAGGAAGTCCATTTTATTGTTCCATTGTCTTTCTCATGTGTTTCTAAACCACTTTAGTACTTGACATTTTTCATTCCCATGGTTAAATTTTATAGATCTAGCCTTGTGGTATTTTTTTTGGTTTCCAGGACTTTTGATCCATCACACTTGCATATTTTGCTAAGTTGATGATACCATGATTGCGGAGAAATTTGTTAGGTCCAAATTGACCTATGGAATGTTGCTGAGCCGCATGGACATTTTGGCACTCAGCCGCATGAAGCAAAGTTACATTTAATAAATGTAGCCGCATGCCTATGGCTAACGTATTGTATTAATGCATGCATGCCAACATTTTAGCTTTAGCCACATGTCAAATCAATGCATTAGTGCATTGGCATTAAATGTATTAATAATAAAGCAATCACGTGCTCTGGACATTTAATGCCTTAGCATGAGAATGCACCAGCCTGTGCATTGCTTGGAATACCAAGCAGAGCCGCATGCTTAGGCAACCCTGAAAAGTATTATAATAATGCATTAACCCAGCCGCATAAGGCTTCAGAAGCCTTAAGCATTAAGCACGTACATTTTTGTCCTTTTCTTAATACTTTAAGCCTTTTCTTCTTTACTTAATCCTTTAAAGCATTTTGTCCTTTCCTTATTTTGTCCTTTTCCTAATGCTTAAAACATTCTGGAGAGAAGCCGCATAAGCTTTAAGCTTTCTAAGCCAATTTTGCATTTAAGTCCAAAAGTCCCTAAAGCATGAACCGCATATGGATTCCTTTAATACTTTTATGCATTCAAGTCCATTAAATGCAATTTTGCATTTAGGTCCAAAAGTCTATAAAGCATGAACCGCATAGGCTTAAGAAAGTTTAGTATTTTAGGCATTTAAGACCCTACTTTATACTTTTACATTTAAGTCCATATATTAATTCTTAATGCATTTAGAGCCTTTAAGCCTAAAGCTTCAAACCGCATAAGGAATGCTTAAAAATGCATTTTTGCATTTTAGTACCCAAGCACCTAATGTCTACAGCCGCATAGGCTTGGAAAGAGGCATTAATGCACTATTGTATCACTTTATGCATTTACACCCTTAGCATTATATATATTGTATACTTTTGCAATTAATGCCATTCATTTTAATGCATTCATTCCTAATGCCATTCATTCTTTGCATTTCCCAAGTCCTGCTAATTGCCAGCCGCATAGGCTGAGGGAGGAGAGCAATTAATGCAATCATATGCATTCATACTTTTGGCATTTTCCTAAAGATATTTCTCTAAGCCAGCCGCATGAGCCTCCCACATCCTTTGTCCCTTTTATTATTCAATTACTAAATGTGTACTTGTGCTAATTAATTGTCTTCTGACACGACGGTGACCCGTAGTGGTTCACTTTTGACATGGCATGATAGTGGCCCGACGCGGCGTACTCCTAACAGTGAACATGACATGACAAGATTGGATGGCCTGGACACCGTGGATGATTGTGTTTGTACAATTAAACCGATAGTGGTTGCATCATGTCTAGGACAGGGATCCCTGAGTACCACGGTCAGGGGTACCCACTGTAAATGGTTAAGGCTAAATAACTAGAATAATTCAGTAGTCATGAGAGATATCCCCAGCTACAGGCGATCCCGTTATCCCGGCCACCATTGTGGGACTTGTAGCCTGCCGACGAGTAGGGCACAAGTCTAGATTTACTGATATGTGGAAAAGAACGATGCACTGTTTAATGAACCCAAGTCGCCTGGATAACCTGGATTAGCTGCAGGGCTTGTGGCTGGAGGATTATCTCACTGCATGTTGTGGCCATTTAGTTAGCTAATGTAGAAAGCCGTAGACGCTGATTGGCCGGGATCGATTGTATGGTGTGGTTTCAGTGCTCGATTATTGCAAGATTGATCGCATGATTGTCACTCTTAGCAATAAAGATCAGAGGCTAAGTTCGGTTCAGGCGAAGGGTTACAACCCCGGTCCTTGTTTGGTTTAAGGGTTGTAACCTGGCTTCCGGAACATTTCTAAGTCCTCTCTTCGTTTATTGTCTTATCGCACCCCTCGATATGCTTGTCATGATTTACCTTACCATCAAGATTGGAGACGGAGTTCTATTCAAGTGAAGGGTTACAACCCCGGTCCTTGTTTGGTTTAAGGGTTGTGACCTGGCTACTTGAATGGTTTCCCCCGTACTCCATTATGACTGTTGTTATCTCTTTACTTTCAGTTCATTTGGCTGCTTAAAAATATATTTTTTCTGATATGCTGGTTTTAGTTCTTAAGTGAAGCCTCCTTTATGGCACTTGCTCTTTCTGGGATCTGACCCAGCTGGTTTTGTGTGGCCAGATTTCGGAGCTACCTCAGAGGATCCACCGACTTTCCAGCCTGATGGTGACCATCAGTCGTGACCAGGGCAACGAGTGGGTTTATTTTGCTCTCCCACTCTATTATAAAATTTATTTTGAGGCGTTTAGCCGGCGAGCACCTGTTAGCTCGTATTGCATACTTTATCATTGTCTGCCTACGGGCTGTAATATGATTGACAGATCCTAGGGTTGATCATGTATAACTAAACTCTTGCTAGTCCTCACATTTTGTAACGACTAGCTTCATGATCAGCTGGATATGTAATGTTTGGGACGCCTTACTATTGTATATTTGGTGATCTTACATCTTGTAACTTACTTGTTTGCTTGAGATTGAGACAATTAGGCTTGCTATTGACCATAAGAGACTGATGGATTGTAATTAAACCCTCATGTATCTAGACAGCCGTGACCGTATAGTGGAATGGATTTTATTTCATTATACGTAGCTGGCTATGTATGCCCCCGCTCTCCAGTATTCTGGTTCTGGGGCGTTACAGGTACTATCTTATCCGATTACATTCTAATCATAGATATATTATTCTAATCATCCTCGCTATGCTCCCATCATACAACTTGTTGTGTTCTCCTTAGTCATAAACCCTTATATCTCATTCTAATTTGATCTAGAATTTTTAGTCCCTTATTCAGAAGATTTCATCATTTTTGCATTCTCAATAAACTGTTGACGTTCGTTTCTTTCTTGCCTTTTCTGTTTCACGAGACCTCATTTTCTCTTATTTTTGATCATAATTGTACCTAAATTTTTCTCGTGCCTAAAATGATTTTGATCACAACAACATTCCAACCCTATCTCAGATCATATCTAGATAATTCTGATCGTGCCGATATTTTATCATTGTACCTAGTGATCTGTCACGCCCCAGAACCAGAATACTGGAAAGCGGGGGCAGACATAGCTAGCTACGTATATTGAAGTGCAATCTACCTCACTATACGGTCACGGCAATCTAGATACATGAGGGTTTAACTACAAGCCAACAATCTCTTATGGTCATGAACAAACCTAGCGTCTCAATCACAAGCAAGTAAGCAAATGTTACAAGATGTAAAATTACCAAATATACAATAGTAAGGCATCCCAAACATTACATATTCAGCTGATCCTGAAGCTAGTCGTTACAAAATGTGAGGACTAGCAAGAGTTTAGTCATACATGATCAACCCTAGGATCTGTTAATCATGTTACAGCCCGTAGATAGACAGTAAGTAAATGCAATCGAGCTAAACAGGCGCTCGTCGGCTAAACGCCTCAAAAGAATATTTTTACAATAAAGTGGGAGATCAAAAATAAAGTCACTCGTTGCCCTGGTTACGCCTGGTTGTCACCATCGGGCCAAAAAGTCGGTAGATCCTCTGGAGCTGCTCCGAAATCTGGCCATACAAAACCAACTGGGTCAGACCCCAGAAAGAGCAAGTGCCACAAAGGAAGCTTCACTTAGGAACTAAAACCAGTAATTAACACAGAATAATAATAAGTAGTAAGAACTGGAAATAAGGGAAAACATATCAGGATGATATACGACGAGATAACCATGGAACTATTCAGATAACCAGGTTACAACCCGTAAACCAAACAAGGACCGGGGTTGTAACCCTTCATCTGAACGGAACTTGGCTTCCCACCATTTATCGGCAGTTAACATAAGAAATCGGAACATGTAACAATTTTGTACGTGATCAAGACTGGTTGTTCCATCCAATCAATCACGGCCAAGCAATGAGTACGGCTTGATACTTTAACTAACTAGGGTCATCACAGGCCTAGTTACTAACAAGATGCAGCGAGATTATTCTACAGCCACAAGTCCTGCAGACCATCCAGGTTATCCAGGTCGAAAATTAAGGGTTAAATTCAGGTAGGTACATCGTCCAGGAAACGCATGTACCCTTAAGTAGCTTGAAGGGTACAACACATAACAGTGTGCTGGAAACGTGCCCTACTCGAAGGCAGGCTACAGATTCCAGGCGCGCCCAGGTAACGGGATTGCTTGTAGCTGGGAAATCTCTTCATGTCTACTGTGTTATTCTAGTTATTAGCCTTAGACCATTTCAGTAGGTACTCCTGACCGTGGTACTCAGGAGTCCCATCCTAAACATAATACAAGACAAGACTGGTTCATTTGTACAAGCACAATCGTCCACGGTGTCCATGTCATTCATACTTATCATGTCATGTCATGTTAGCCGTCGTAACAGCAATTATCATGTCAGGTTACTTGTCAGGAGTGTGCCACGGCGGGCCACTATCATGTCATGTTACTTGTACAGGATAACACAGTATAAGCATTCTATCAAGAGACCCAACTTACAGTGAGTGTCACTCCCCGTTCCCAGAATACGTATTTTTATACATGTACAACTCATATGTATTTATTTAGTATTTATTTATGTATTATCCTGTATTTAAATTCTTTTAGTTTTATGTTAATTAATTATCTGCTCTTTAATTTTCTCGTTAATTAAATTCCTGTAATTTTATTATCTGCATTTTATTCCTGTATTTTATTTTCTGCTTTTACCTCCTTGTGTTGCTTTCGGGTTTGGCCTTGGATGACTTCCCTTAAACCCGGCCCACTAGCTCCCACCTACCACCCCTTCCTATTTAAAGCTTCCATCTCTTTCTCTCTCTTCATTACTCCACTTCACCATTACTTCTTCTTCTTCCTCTCATCACTCTCTCTACCAACCACAGCAGGCAAGTGCAATCTTGCTTCTTGCTTGGATAACCATTTTTATGGTTCATTTCTCTTCCTCTCATCATCCTGAGAGAGTTTACTACTTAGTATTTTTGACTTCTGTGGCTTGTTCTCCTAGATCTAAGTTGTTGTATTCGGTTTTCCATGGGTTTTGATCCTCCAACTTAGCGTATCTTCTGGCTGGGAACTTTATTTTCTGGCTCGGGACGAAGGCCAGTCACGCACACGTCTGTACGTGTCTACGTGTATTTTTAGTCACGCACACGTCTGTACGTTTCTGCGTGTATTTTTAGTCACGCACATGTCTCTACGTGTCTGCGTGGATTTTCAGTCACGCACATGTCTGTACGTGTCTGCGTGTATTTTTAGTCACGCACACGTCTGTACGTGAGTGCGTGTATTTTTAGTCACGCACACGTCTGTACGTGTCTGCGTGTATTTTTAGTCACGCACACGTCTGTACGTGTCTGCGTGTATTTTTAGTCACGTACACGTCTCTACGTGTCTGCGTGGATTTTGAGTCACGCTCATGTTCTTACATGTTAGCGTGTATTTTTAGTCACGCTAACGTTCTCATGAGCGTGCGTGTATTTTTAGTCACGCTAACATTCTCATGAGCGTGCGTGTATTTTTAGTCACGCTGACGTTCTCACTTGAGCTTGCGTGTATTTTTAGTCACGCACACATCCATGAGTGCGTGTATTTTCAGTCACGCACACATCCATGAGCGTGCGTGGATTTTTAGTCACGCACATCCTTGCGTGCGTGGATTTCTTGTCACCTTTTCACGCTCACTTGAGCGTGCGTGAATTTCCCTTCACGTTCACACTGTGTATGCTAGCGTGAATTACTTTTTCACGCTCACGCTGTCACACGCTCACTCCTACTAGACTTGGCGTGACTTTCTAACCTGGGTGTTACTATTTGCTCTATAACTTAATCATTTAATGATGGCATGATAATTCCTCTATTAAATCCTTACGCCTTTTTGTGTGAACTTGATAAATCATGATATGTTAATATTATTAATATAGATTGTAATGTGGAATGTGTCATGTGTCTTGATTGATCCATGGATACCCAGTATGACTAGAACTTAGCTCTGAGGAGTTCTAGGCTCGACCCCATGTAATACTAATTGATTCTCATGCCTTGTCACCATTAATAATGATTGTGACATTGGCTAATAATTGATCATGCGTTCCTAATTGGAACTAAGAGACTGGCTAGTCTTCTTATTGAATTGAATGAATGAGACATGTTCATGTAATGAACTATTGTACTCGATTAGCCGATCCCGAATATTGGCATACAGGCACATGCTGGTTTCAAATTATTTTATTTATTTATTTAGTTATTTATTTATCTTACAAAAATAGCATGTGTACTTTATGGTCAAGGTATGATTTCTCCGTGGTTAGATTTGATTGTTGCATCACGCTATGTAAGACCTACAACATAGCCGTACGGGTATCGTTGTAGAGTTGCGCATATCGTACCCCGTACAAAAGTACTCATTTGAATGACCATGATCCACGGCATAGAATTTCGCTTAACGTAGAGACTATCAAGTTAAATAAAATAATGATGGCATGGAGAGAATAGATTCCCGAGTTCTTATATGGCAGCCCCCTTGGGACGAGTAGTACCCGACGGGCCGGCTGGTTCCCACAGATACTGTAAACCTGCCACACGGGCAGGGAGCAGTATCTGCTTTTATTATTATTGTATATTGTATTTTGTATATTGACGGGCGTCCTGCTAGGACTCGTCTAATTCATGCATGGCGCACATGGTTAACTGGATAGACTAGCCTTGCTCGCACATAGCAAGAACTGAGGAATCCCTATTTGCATAATTTCAGGATAACTTGGGACTCACAATAGCAAGCCGTAGTATTTGATTGGCCGTTCAAGATGATTTGTTTGTGTACTGTACCTACTCTGTTGCCTAACTGAGATGATCAGAATGTCAGGACATGACGGGCCAACTTCTGTCCTTGTTTGGTTGGGAGGTTGGTTCGAAGTGTCGTGATGTTATGAGAATCCTAGTGGAAAGCAGAGATCTATTATTCTATTCTCTTACTTACTGGTTTAATCCTTCATATCGTGCTTTCTTGTGGTACTTGCTATTAGAGGTCTAACCTCTCTGGTTTTGCATGGCCAGATTTAGAGCCGGTCCCCGAGGACCCAGCTTACTCCTACCTCCAAGATGGTCAATACTAGAGGAATGATTGCAGGAGGACTCGAGTGGGTTCCTTACTTCACCGCTCGTTTTGTTATTTACCTTTATACTTAGTCGTTTGGCACCGACATGTTAGTCGGATTGTCTTGTACTTACTTTTACATAATTGTAATTAAGTCAGACTGCAGCTGATAAAAATTGTGTATACTTGCTATATCATCTGGCTATGTTTGTAAAGCCAGATCTCAAGAACATTTTGACTGAGCGTTTGGGACGCCTTACTGCTTTATCTTACATGTTCTCTATTTATGCTTCTTGATTGAATGATTGAGACAATAAATGTGAAATGACCATAGTAAGACCTTTATGTAGTATGCACCCCCCCTCGTCTGGTTAGACAGCATTGATCATATTATACGGTATTCATCTACCCGTAATACGTAGCTGGCTGAGTCATTCCCCCGCTCTCCAGTATTCTGGTTCTGGGGCGTGACAAGGTTTTAGTGGTGGCCCATGCAGGTCTGATTTCAGACTTGTGGGGTGTTTTTGATTTATAGGATGTCTCAATCACACATGTTTTCCCTTGATCTCCTGATTCATTATTCTCAACTCTCGCTTGACATTTCGGTATACTTTGACTTCATTGATCCTTCATGTCCGGTCGTTTGATTGTTCTCTTGTCCCTTTTCTTAGGGGCACTTCGTCCGCATCGGTCAGAGCTGGGCAGCAACAACAAGGACAACATGGACAACATGACCAGGTTGGTCAGCAACAAGGGCCAGTCTCACCTCAGGATACTATCCAGGAAGAAGTGATAGTAGAACCAGCAGTTGGACCGCAGTATCCGAAAATTCCAAACCCACCCATAGTTCCATCTACTCCTGTGGAAGTGGACACACCAGCCCTTCTGGAGATCATGAGAGGAATGATGGCTGCTCAGCAACATCAGATATTGGCCCAGCAGCGCATGCACACTCAGCTACAAGAGCAGAATGTATTGCTCAACCAAGGATTGCAGACGGCTTTGGAAAGAGGAGTAAGGGCTGATTCAGGAGCATCAGCCAGGTTTTGTAAGTACAACCCCCGTCGTTTCGAAGGCACGGAGGATGCCATCTCAGCAGATGTATGGCTTAAGGATATGGAGGCTATTCTGACAGCGGCTAAGGTACCGGCAGAAGAGCGTGTGGATCTAGTGAAGTTGTTACTTCAGGATCTCGTACGTGATTGGTGGGAATCAGAGGAAGTGGGCATCAGACGTCCTGTAGCTTGGGACGATTTCACAGCAAGATTCAAGACCAAGTACTATGGAGTTGTGGCACGGTTTGAGCTACAACAGAAGTTTATCAACCTCAGGCAGGCCGGCAAGACTGTAGATGCTTATGCAGCAGAGTTCTGCAGATTGAGTAGATTCGCCCCAGAGATGGTAGCAACAGAGAGCCATAGGGCCATGAGGTTTCAGCAAGGGTTTTATCTCGAGCTCTTGCAATTGATAGAAGGGCACAACTACCAGACTTTTGATGAAGTATTGACGGCGACTCGAAGGCACGAGCTCACCATTCAGAGGCTTGCGACAAGGACTGGGGGTCAGAAGAGATCCCACAGTTAGATTAAAGGAGGAGGGGGAGCAGCGCCCCGAACAACGGCACCATCCACTGGCATTCGTATCCACGATGTGGCGATACGAGGACCAGCACCACCACCCAGGCAGCAGCAACAGCAACAGAGGAAGAATCAGCAACCCCCGGCGGGCTGCACTTATTGTGGGAAGATGGGGCACACTAGAGATGTGTGTCGGACATTGAATGGACTGTGTCTGATATGTGGAAATCCAGATCATCGGGTTACCACATGTCCCATGAATTCGAGGTCAGGAGGACCAGGGCAGCAGTTTTCTGCTCTGCCAGCACCAGGGGCAGGCCAGTATCGAGGACCAGCGGTGGTAGTTAGGCCGTTGGCACAGCGTCCGTAGGCTCAGATGTTTCGACATAAGGGACCGCCGATGCAGCAACACCAGCATAGACCACCCCAGCATCATCAAGGAAGGGGCCAGCAACAGTATCAGGCTAGGCCGCAGCATGGGAATCAGCAAGGAGGTCGAGGGCAAGCATTCACTCTGTCCTTGGAGGAGGCATTGGCATCGGGAGATGTTGTGGCAGGTAACATTCTCGTCGCCTCATATCCCGCCGTAGCATTATTTGATTCGGGAGCATTCCATTCATTTATATCTACACAATTTGCGACACGACTAGAAATGGAGTTCGAGGCATTGCCAGGAAGGTTGAATATACTCACTGGTAATGGGCTCGTAGGAGTTAGTAGAGTTATTTTAGCATGTAGCGTTGTAGTTTGCGGGCATTCCTTACCCGTCCGGTTGATAGAATTTCCTGTTGGAAATTTTGACGTTATCTTAGGCATGGACTGGCTGAAAGACAGTCATGCGACAATAGATTGTCGTAGAGGGAGTGTATCTTTTGATATTCCAGGCATGGAGCGGTTCACCTTAGTCAGATCAGAGACAACTCAGCAAGAGCAGGGAGTAGTAACGGCAATGGAAGAAGTTCAGATTCCGAAGGTAGTTGAAGAATTTCTAGACGTATTTTCTGAAGAACTTCCAGGTCTACCACCAGTTAGAGATATTGAGTTCAGTATAGAATTGGCACCAGGAACTAAACCGATATCAGATCGAGTTTATAGAATGGCGGATTCAGAGCAGGCCAAGGTATATCAGCATATAGAGGAACTGAAGGAGAAGAAGTTCATCCAAGCTAGCGTGTCACCATGGGCAGCGCCAGTGGTACTTGTGGGAAAGAAGGATGGGTCATCCAGATTGTGCATTGACTACAGGAAGCTTAACGCGACAACAGTGAAGAACAAGTACCCGTTACCCAGGATCGACGACTTATTTGATCAGTTGAGCAAAGCTAGGGTTTTCTCCAAGATAGATCTTCGTTCAGGGTACCATCAGGTGAGGGTTCGGAAGGAAGACATTCCCAAGACGGCATTCAGGTCGAAGTATGGGCATTATGAATTCTTAATAATGCCGTTTGGTTTGACTAATGCTCCAGCAATATTCATGGATTTGATGAATCGTATCTTTATGCCATACTTAGACCAGTTTGTCATTGTGTTTCTTGACGACATTCTCGTATACTCTGCTAGTGAAGCGGAGCATGAAGACCACCTCAGGAAAGTGTTGCAGGTTCTGAGAGAGAACCAGTTGTATGCCAAGCTCAGTAAGTGTGAGTTTTGGTCGGATCACATTTCATTTTTGGGTCATATCATATCAGGAGCTGGAGTAGCAGTAGATCCCAGGAAGATAGAAGCAGTAGAAAGTTGGCCAGTATCCAAGACTGTAGCAGATGTACGGAGTTTCTTAGGATTGGCAGGATATTATAGAAGGTTTGTGTCAGACTTTGCAAGGCTTTCAGCACCCATGACCCGCTTGACCCGGAAGGATGTACCATTCGTTTGGTCGGCAGAATGTCAGGCATCATTCGAGACTTTGAAGCAGAAGTTGATATCAGCACCTATTCTTACATTGCCAGTTGGACCCGGAGGTTTTTACAGTATATTGTGATGCGTCAGGTAAAGGACTTGGATGTGTCCTTATGCAACATGGGAAGGAGATAGCGTATGCATCTAGGCAGCTTCGGGACCACGAGAAGAATTACCCAACTCATGATTTGGAATTAGCGACAGTTGTATTTGCTTTGAAGCTATGGAGGCATTATTTATATGGTAATCGAGTGGATATGTACACAGACCATAAAAGTCTGAAGTACATCTTTACTCAGAAGGAACTAAACATGAGGCAGAGGAGATGGTTGGAGTTGATCAAGGATTATGACGTGGAGCTTCAGTATCATCCAGGCAAGGCGAATGTAGTAGCAGACGCTCTCAGCAGAAGAGGCGGCGCATTTATGTTAACAACACAGAGGCACATCTTAGAAGACCTTCAGGAGATGGGTATCGAAGTTATACTTCCTAGTGATGTAGGAGTTCTAACAAGTCTGCAAGTTCAATCCGACTTGGTAGGCAGGATCAAGGCATCTCAGGCACAAGACCCAAGGATTCAGAAGCTTTGGACAGAATGTGAGTCAGAACTCAGGAAGGAGATGAGAATTCATGAAGATGGTACACTTAGGTTTGGATCACGTCTATGTGTGCCTAGTGGAGATATCAGACAGGAGGTTATGACAAAAGCTCACAGTTCTCAGTATTCTATTCACCCTGGAGGGACTAAGATGTACCAAGATATCAAGCAGCATTTCTGGTGGAACGGGATGAAGAGGGAGATCGCTAGATTTGTTTTCCGTTGCTTGGTATGTCAGCAAGTGAAGGCAGAACAACAGAGGTCGGCTGGGTTATTGCAACCGCTTCCTATTCCGAAATGGAAATGGGAGCATATTACAATGGACTTTGTGACCGGTTTACCGAGATCACCAAGTGGTAAGGACGCTATTTGGGTAATAGTGGACCGACTTACGAAGGTAGCACATTTTCTTTCTTTCAGAGTAGGACAATCTACAGAAAAGTTGGCGGAGTTATATATGCAACAGATAGTCAGGCAGCATGGGGTTCCTGTCAGTATTGTGTCGGATCGAGATACCCACTTTATATCACATTTCTGGAAGAGCTTACATCATAGTCTGGGCACCAAGTTAAGATTTAGCACGGCCTACCATCCGCAAACGGATGGGCAATCGGAAAGAATGATTCAGACTTTAGAAGATATGTTGCGAGCTTGCACTTTGGATTTTGGAGGATCTTGGGAGAGTCACCTGCACTTGGTCGAGTTCTCATACAACAATAGTTATCAAGCCAGTATCCAGATGGCGCCATTTGAAGCACTATATGGTAAGAAGTGCAGGTCACCGCTTGCATGGGATGATATCGGAGAGAGGAAGATGTTAGGCCCAGAAATGATTGTTCAGACGGTTTGAAGTGATTAAGGGAATTAGAGAGCGACTTAGAGTTGCGCAGGATCGGCATCGTCATTGGGCTGATCAGCATCGTAGGCCGCTAGAGTTCTCTGTTGGGGACCACGTATTCTTGCGGATCTTACCTACTCGTGGGGTCATTAGATTTGGCGTTCGCGGGAAATTGAGTCCGCGATACGTGGGCCCATTCGTTATCCTTGATCGGATAGGCGATGTTGCTTATCGTTTATCACTCCCACCTTCGTTACGAGAGGTGCATGACGTGTTTCATGTATCTCAATTACGTAGGTATGTATCGGACCCAAGCCATGTCTCGATCATTCTGAGCTGGTTGTTGGTACCAACCTGTCTTACGAGGAACAGCCTGTGTCCATTTTGGACCGAAGAGAGAAGATACTCAAGAACCGAACAATTAGTCTTGTCCGTGTTGCTTGGGGTCATCACTCATTGGGAGAGTCAACGTGGGAACGTGAGGATGATATCCGATCACGGTATCCACACTTGTTTGACTCACAAGATATATCTCTTTCTGTATACCTTGATTGTCTTGATTCCTCATGCTTATCGTCTTATGGATAGAACTACTTGATATCGTAGATTGATGGATTTGCATATATAGTACTTACTTTTGATATGATAAAAACAATTGCTTGCTCACTAGAATTGCTTGTATTAGTTGGCTCCGATATTTCTACCAGCTTGGATTTGAAATTCCGATGACAAAATTTTTCTAAGGTGGGTAGAGATGTCACTCCGTTTCCAGAATGCGTTTTTATACATGTACAACTCATATGTATTTATTTAGTATTTATTCATGTATTATCCTGTATTTAAATTCCTTTAGTTTCATGTTAATTAATTATCTGCTCTTTAATTTTCCCGTTAATTAAATTCCTGCAATTTTATTATCTGCATTTTATTCCTGCATTTTATTTTCTGCTTTTACCTCCTTGTGTTGCTTTCGAGTTTGGCCTTGGATGACTTCCCTTAAACCCGGCCCACTAGCTCCCACCTACCCCTTCCTATTTAAAGCTTATCTCTTTCTCTCTCTTCATTACTCCTCTTCACCATTACTTCTTCTTCTTCCTCTCATCACTCTCTCTACCAACCACAGCAGGCAAGTGCAATCTTGCTTCTTGCTTGGATAACCATTTTTATGGTTCATTTCTCTTCCTCTCATGATCCTGAGAGAGTTTACTACTTAGTATTTTGACTTCTGTGGCTTGTTCTCCTAGATCTAAGTTGTTGTATTCGGTTTTCCATGGGTTTTGATCCCCCAACTTAGCGTGTCTTCTGGCTGGGAACTTTATTTTCTGGCTCGGGACAAAGGCCAGTCACGCACACGTCTGTACGTGTCTGCATGTATTTTTAGTCACGCACACGTCTCTACGTGTCTGCGTGGATTTTCAGTCACGCACACGTCTGTACGTGTCTGCGTGTTTTTAGTCACGCACACGTCTGTACGTGTCTGAGTGTATTTTTAGTCACGCATACGTCTGTACGTGTCTGCGTGTATTTTAGTCACGCACACGTCTGTACGTGTCTGCGTGTATTTTTAGTCACGCACACGTCTCTACGTGTCTGCGTGGATTTTGAGTCACGCTCATGTTCTTACATGTTAGCGTGTTTTTAGTCACGATAACGTTCTCATGAGCGTGCGTGTATTTTTAGTCACGCTAACGTTCTCATGAGCGTGCGTGTATTTTTAGTCACGCTGACGTTCTCACTTGAGCTTGCGTGTTTTTAGTCACGCACACATCCATGAGTGCGTGTATTTTCAGTCACGCACACATCCATGAACGTGCGTGGATTTTTAGTCACGCACATCCTTGCGTGCGTGGATTTCTTGTCACCTTTTCACGCTCACTTAAGCGTGCGTGAATTTTCCTTCACGCTCACACTGTGCATGCCAGCGTGAATTACTTTTTTACGCTCACGCTGTCACACGCTCACTCCTACTAGACTTGGCGTGACTTTCTAACCTGGGGTTACTATTTGCTCTATAACTTAATCATTTAATGATGGCATGATAATTCCTCTATTAAATCCTTACGCCTTTTTGCATGAACTTGATAAATCATGATATGTTATATTATTAATATAGATTGTTATGTGGAATGTGTCATGTGTCTTGATTGATCCATGGATACCCAGTATGACTAGAACTTAGCTCTGAGGAGTTCTAGGCTCGACCCCATGTAATACTAATTGATTCTCATGCCTTGTCACCATTAATAATGATTGTGACATTGACTAATAATGATCATGCGTTCCTAATTGGAACTAAGAGACTGGCTAGTCGTCTTATTGAATTGAATGAATGAGACACGTTCATGTAATGAACTATTGTACTCGATTAGCCGATTCCGAATATTGGCATACAGGCACATGCAGGTTTCAAATTATTTTATTTATTTATTTAGTTATTTATTTATCTTACAAAAACAGCATGTGTACTTTATGGTCAAGGCATGATTTCTCCGTGGTTAGATTTGATTGTTGCATCACGCTATGTAAGACCTACAACATAGCCGCAGGGTATCGTTGTAGAGTTGCACATATCGTACCCCGTACAAAAGTACTCATTTGAATGACCATGATCCACGGCATGGGATTTCGCTTAACGTAGAGACTATTAAGTTAAATAAAATAATGATGGCATGGAGAGAATGGATTCCCGAGTTCTTACATGGCAGCCCCCTTGGGACGAGTAGTACCCGACGGGCCGGCTGGTTCCCACAGATACTGTAAACCTGCCACACGGGCAGGGAGCAGTATCTGTTTTTATTATTGTATATTGTATATTGACAGGCGTCCTGCTAGGACTCGTCTAATTCATGCATGGCGCACATGGTTAACTGGATAGACTAGCCTTGCTCGCACATAGTAAGAACTGAGGAATCCCTATTTGCATAATTCCAGGATAACTTGGGACTCACAATAGCAAGCCGTAGTAGTTGATTGGCCGTTCAAGATGATTTGTTTGTGTACTGTATCTACTCTGTTGCCTAACTGAGATGATCAGAATGTCAGGACATGACGGGCCAACTTCTGTCCTTGTTTGGTTGGGAGGTTGGTTCAAGTGTCGTGATGTTATGAGAATCTTTGTGGAAAGCAGAGATCTATTAATAGATCAAAACCCAATAAATCCAAAAAATAACAAGATTAAATAGATCAAAACCCAATAAATCCGAAAATGACATAAACTTAGATCTACAAGCAATGGGCCATGGAAATTAGAAATGCCAAGTACTAAAGTTGCTTTAGAATGCTGTGAAGAAGGGAATGGAACAATAAAATTTGGGTTCCTCCATGAAGCAAGATGCACTTGCCTAGATCTCTCTCTCTCTCACACAGGTTGGTGAGGAGTTAATGGTGGGGAAGAAGAAGAGTAACGAGGAGAGAAAAGAGAGGGGCTAATAAATGGGGATGTTGGTGGTAGGTAGGGGTTCTCCCCTTAGTCCATATTGAACCAAAAGCAACCCCGAACCGAACCAAGCCAACCCAAACCAAGATGAACCGAACAATGAAATAACCACTAAACCAAGTAAGGAGACATGCAATAAGATAAAATACGTACATGTATTCCAAAATATGTAATACGAACAA
>JANAVB010020824.1:0-33762 GCA_029216955.1 Iris pallida | reverse complement strand
CACTGTCTTGGAGATCCACGGGTGAGTCCTCCCCGGTGAGGTTGGATTGAGCGAGATAGGCATTGGCATTTTGGAGTGCTTCGCTCAATGCAATACGAACGTCCTTAGAGAGCCTTAGGAGTTCGTATAGTGATAATTTGGCCGAGTGTTAGCCCATTTATGCTAAGATATCAAAGTTATAGGGCCTCTCTAGACCTTGGGCTGCGTCCTTTCGGGGATTTATCGAAGCGAGTCTCCTTCGGCCTAGGCTTGTCGGTCGTCGAAGGCTGAGCCGGTCCCGGAGCATCAGTTGTAGTGGGTTGATGATTTTCAGCTGGATTGTCAACCACAGGTTGGGATTGCGCTCCGGACCGTGTGACGACGGCTGTAGCTTCCTCGTTGTCTGCTGAGATTGTGTGGCAGGTTCTGATTTTTCTACTCTTCTTTCTGTTGGTGGGAGATGGTGTGGGCCGAGTTACTTCTGACACCAAGTCTGGATGGACCCACATGACCTCTCCTCGTGAGGTAGTGAGAGGTACTAGACCAGCAGCCTGTTCTCGGGGAGGTGGAAGATTGGTAATCTCCATCGTTGCCAGAGGGACAGGGATTACCCCGTCTTGAGTCTCCGTCGGAGGGAAGCTACCGAATTGTATGGACACCATATTGGCTGCTACGGTTACCTCTTCGAAGTCGATGGCCAGAGCTTTCGAATCGATGAGGCTTTGGATGTACCGTTTTAGTTGGTAGCAGTCGTGTAGTGTGTGTACATAACGGTGGTAATGGCAGAACTTTGGGTTCTCCAAATCAGCCGGCCGAGGCTCCCGCCTCGGTGGAGGAAGCTGAATTCTACCTCCTTGTATGAGCATGTCCAAGATAGGCTTGACGTGGCCGTCTTCGAAAGAGTAAGTGATATGAGGCCATTGTTTGTCTGCTGGTTGTAGCTCGGGCTTCTGGGCCGTGTCGGCCACCATAGCCTGCTTTCCCTTGCTATTTCGATTGTTGGAGGGGTTACCCCCTTATCGTTGTTGGGACGCTTGCCCTTGCTTTCTCCTCCGAGATGTGCAATCCCAGTTGGCGAGCCTTCTTCAGTCGTTCTTTGGTGCTTGTGGCACTGATAATGAAGGCCTTCCAATCTTTGAATTGACTTTCGCCCATCCAGAGGCTGATTGTTGGAAGCAGTCTCTTTTGGCAGATCTCAATCAAAGAGGTCTGGATTTTCGGAGGGCAGCTTCATGGAGGTCTGGCGGAATCGCTCAATGTAGTTCCTTGTCAACTCCTTCTCCCTTGGACGACGTCCATGAGAGTGGACATAGTGACGTCCTGTCCTACTTCGTAAAATTATTCCAAGAACAGGTGCTTGAAGCCGACGAAGGAGTGGATGCAGTTGTCCGGTAGATTACGGTACCAATCGAAGGCGACTCCTTCCAATGTCCCGATGAATAATCGTGTGAGGATTGCATCATCATGAGGCAGATGGTCGGTGGTGACCTCAAAGTATGTGATGTACCGACTTGCTGAGTTTTGCCATCATACGGGTTGATATTGAACGGCATATATCTTGGTGGGAATGGAACATCCCTCCATTCAGCAGGGTATGGTTGCCGCATTCTGAGATCTTGAGCGTTCTCTCGGGCATGGAACATGGCTCGGAGCTCCTGGACCTCTCTCCTTACTTCTCGGGTCTCATCTGCCGCGGTAGGGGCTGTTATTTCGGGAGGACTATGCCCGGGTTTGGTGCCGCTGAGTTTGAATCTATATTGACCGCGGGGCCCGTGCTTGTTTGACCAGGCGTTCCTCCTTGTAGAGTGGGCAGGGCCGCTTTAATCTCGTCTACAGATTTGACCAAAGCATAATATGGCTTCGAGATTGTCGATGCGCTGGTGATCATTGGAACCGCCGTGATTGCTGTCCCATGAACCGTCCTTATGAGTAGGATAGAAGGAACGGTGGAGGATGTGCCCTCCAATTCGTACCTGTGCACCGAGAAGTCATCAGGATAGTAGGAATGTTCTCTTCAGGCTCGGACTCGGAGGGAACGGTATCCCCAGCTTCAGAGCTTGCTTCGTCTTGAGAGTTACGGATGTCCTTAGGGACATCGGCATCTGTTGCCCCTGATGGAAGAATTCTTTGTCCGGGCTCGGCTCTTTGAAACATCGGATTGTTGCGGATGTTCGGAGGAGTGCTACCCCCAGTTCTCTCAACCCCCAGCGATATGGATGATGAATTTTCCAACGCGGTAAATTTTGTCTTTGAACGGGTGTGTTGGAATACACCTAGAGGACAACCGTTTAGACGATAGTTTCTTAGCTGTGGTGGTTGATATCTTGGGACTGGAGATACTCGTCTTTTTCCCCTCCTTTCGACGGGGACCTTTTGAGCGAAATTGCAGGAGACACAGGAGGTGCCTCATCTTCTGAGCTCGGGTGCTGTAGCCTTTGGAAGACGGACGACCGATCTTCCGGCACTGCCGCGTTGTTGCAGCAGCAATTGACGATGATTTGAGTGCAGCGATGTCCAAGCGAGGACTCTTTGCACGCCGACACTCCTTCTCTTTCCTTGCGTTTGTGGAGGATCGCCTCCCGCAGGTCAGAAGAACCACTCTGTCCGTTTGCCGCCGGAGGCTGGACTCGAGCGGTTGTATACAACTTCCCATCCGAGGCCCGTGTGATAGTCAATGGGACGCCCCGATAGTCAGAGGTTAGGACAGCTGACTGGGCCTGATGAGCCCCGCTGCCCTAGACTTCCTTCTTTTAGCACTTACGGGTACGTAATAGGAGGAGTCCAAGTTGGGTACCACAGAGTCTGGCTTATCATCCAGAGAATCATCAGGGTTAGGACCGCATGAGAGACGGTCGAAGACTGATCGAGAGAAGCATAAAACGGACGCTATGCGGCTAGAGTTGGGTACCGTGCAGGCTGTCTGCATGCGGTTGTCTTCTGCCGTCGGACGAATTGTTTTCGTGCAGCTAGGAGTCACGACCGTACAGGCTGGCCGCATGCGGTTGGTAATTGGGGCCGCATGGGTTTTCTGCAAGCGATTGACTCCCACAGTCGCATGAGTTTCAATCGTGTGGTTGGCAACTGTAGCCGCATAAGCTATGCGGCTGACAGATATGGCCGCATGAGTTTTCTTCATGCGGCTGGAGGATGTAGCCGTATGAGCTTTCTCCCTGCGGCTGAAGGATGTAGCCGCATGAGCTTTCTCCTTACGATTGATAACCTTATGCGGCTCGGATCTCATAGAGTTCCTCTTTGCCCTGTAAGTCCAGCATCATAGTATTTTCTTCTGCCGGACTTGGGGACAGCAGAGTTGTCTACGATCTAAAGTGGGGCCGCAGGGGAATCTTGCTCGCCGTCTTGAACAACAGAGGGTGTCTCTACAAGAGCTTCAGCGGGAACGAAGGATCGGGGTCTCCACTCCTTACGGGCCTTCTTTGTGCGGGCTCGCTTCTGGACCGGGCCAGTGCTCTTGTCGGAGAGCATCTCTTCGAATGCCTGTTGGTCGAACCGGGCGATCATCTTTTGTTGAGTGGAGCCAAGCTTGGCTACATTCGATTGCGTCACCAACTCCTCAGCCGTAGAGAAGTTAGTCCCCAGCAGAGTCGCCATCGTGTTTGCCATGAAATATAAAAGAACAGAACAATTATCGGAGGACCGAACTTTTACTTTACGTTACAAACTCGCTTGTACAAAGAAAGCCTAGGGACGAAAACCTAGGTACAGTAGTCTAAGTACAATTGTTTATTTTAGATTCTGGGGGGTGACGATAGAGGCTCGGGAAGGCGACGACAGCCCTGCCTTACTCCTTGGACGATCGGTATGCAGCCTTGGCTCCTTGTGAAAAGATGGTTGGCGTTGACGAAGAAATGCTCTTCTTGCTCCTCTGTTGCTCTTCTGGCTTCTCTCTCTCTCTGTGTATTCTTTTCCCTGACTATTGGGGAGTCTCTCTGTATATGCATATTTTTCTCTCTAAATTGTATATCTTTACAAGGAATGGCACCTTGCTATTTATAATCGTGGGATGTGATCATTAGGGTTGCTAATGATTAGCTTTTAGAGATGGCGGCGGCCTGATGATTAACCAATCTGGACCATTCATCTTGAACGTGAAAGATCTGGGCCATTAACATGGATTATACCAAATCCCATCAATAATTAATGCTGATTGTAATAAATCTTCGTCATGATAATTTGCTGACATCTACAAATCTTAATGAATAAATTTAATTCATTCTTCTGTCACGTGTCCCAATTATTGGGATTTGGCCCAAGATTTGATTGACTTTAGGACACGTGTCATGTCGTCAATGTTGAGCCGCATGAGGAGTGTCGATGTTTGGGCCGCATGAGGGTTGTGATGACCGAGCCGCATGAAAGAGTTCATGACCGAGCCGCATGAAGAGTCTCTGTACTTCGAACAGCATGAAGGTTGTCATGACCGAGCCGCATGAATATATTCATGACCGAGCCGCATGGGGGTCTTCATGGCCGAGCCGCATGAGAGTCTTCATGACCGAGCCGCATGGATATCTTCATGGCCGAGTCGCATGGGTCTCTCTGTTCTGGCCGCATGGACTTTGTTTAGTCGGGCCGCATAGATTTGCCTCGAAGTTTGGTGGACAGCGCCACATTTGTGAAGATTTTCCTTATTTCCTAGGATGAGTACTTTTTCGTGTCAGTCATTATGACGACTTTATGTCAGGGCTGACAGCCGTCAGAGTTGTCAGTTGTCAGAGCATTAAAGGCGTTTAGACGTTTGGCACAGCTGTTCTGTCGGCCACATGGCCTCTCTCGGCCGCATAGAGTTTACTTGAGCTGCTTTGTATGTTTGAGCCGCATGAGACTTTCGAGCCGCATGAGACTCTTTGGCCGCATAGATCATTCTTCTCTTCTTTTTCATGCTTCTACACTCAGCTGGAGGGGAATGCCCATCACTGGTAGGATTCTATGGAGCGTCAGTTGGGTACTCGTCAGTCGTAGGAACAATTTTGGAGTTTTTTGATAAGAAGTACTTCCCTACTACTGTGAAGAATGCCTTATACAACCAGTTCCTGTACCTGGAGCAAGGGAATAAGACTGTTGACGAGTATGACTCAGTTCAGTCGACTCAGCAAATATGGGGAGGTACTGATACCCAATGATCTGGAGAAGGCCAAGAGATTTTACAACGGGCTGAGGCAGGAGCTACAGCATTATACTAGCTCCCAGTCCCGAATCTCTTATGCTGAGTTGCTGACGGAGGCCAGGATTCAGGAGACAATTAGCAAGGGGAAGCTGAACCAGCAGAAGTACCAGCCAGTGCAGACGAAGACGGAGCAAGGAGGTCCTATCAGGAGACCTATGTGACATCACCAGCATCAGCAGAAACTGGACCCTACCAGTCTAAGGAGCTTCCGACTTGCCATTTCTGTGGCAGGAAGGGACACTTACAGAGAGAGTGCAGAAGGATGCTGGGTACTTGCTTAGCTTGTGGATCGAGCCAGCATCATGCTCGAGATTGCCCAGTTCGGGGAGCCATCGTGCCAGCTGGAGGACAGAAGCCACCCGCACCAGGAGGTCAGCAGAGGACCTATATTCACTTCACAGTCAGCACAGTTTGAGAAAGCCAAGCAGCAGGCAGGAAACAAGAAGCAAGGACAATTTTTGCTCTCACTCAGGGGGAAGATGGAACTGAGGGTGAGGCTATCACAGGTACTATTCTAGTAGGTTCATTGTCTGCTACAGTATTATTTGATTCTGGTGCCACCGTATCATTTATATCATCTAGATTTGTAGCTGTGCATAGGATAGCTACTTCTACAATGCCTAAGAGTTGGAAAATTATTACTGGTAGGGGTATAGTACCTGTGACTAGTACATGTAGAACCTGTTCGGTCGTCATTTGTGGCCGAGAGATGAGAGCTCGACTTTTGGTATTTCCTATGCCAAATTTTGACGTAGTATTGGGTATGGATTGGCTTAGTCAATCATGCGATATTGGACTGCCACAGGGGTTGTGCTATATTTAGACCGCCAGGCCAGCCGAGTTTGAATTTCAGAGAGGAAGCATTGAGAAGGGAGTATCTCAGTATCATGGAGCTTGCATGGCAATGGAGGTTGCCCCGCCACCGATCATTGATGAGTTTTCTGATGTCTTTCCCGATGATCTGCCGGGTCTACCACCCGACAGAGAGGTTGAGTTCACCATTGAGCTCATACCAGGAGCGGCACCAATCTCTTCAAATGTTTATCGACTGCGAAGAAGGAGCTGGATGAAATGAAGGTGCAGCTGCAGGAGTTGCAAGACAAGGGATTTATCAGACCAAGTGCATCACCTTGGGGATCCCCGGTCTTGTTTATGCCAAAGAAAGATGGAACAGTTCGTATGTATATTGATTATAGGGCTCTTAATGCTGTGACGATCAAGAACAAGTATCCCCTGCCCAGAATTGATGATCTATTTGACCAGCTGACAGGAGCCCAGGTGTTCTCGAAGATTGATCTGAGGTCGGGATACCATCAAGTGAAAGTTCGAAAAGAAGACATCCAGAAGACGGCATTCAGGACTCGGAATGGTCCTTACGAGTTCTTAGTAATGCCCTTTGGTTTGACAAATGCACCGACTGTGTTTATGAATTTAATGAATAGAGTATTCCATGAATATCTTGATAAGTTTGTCGTAGTATTCATCGACGACATTTTGGTGTATTCAAAGAACCATGAAGAGCATGAGGATTACTTGAGGAAGGTGCTGGAGATCTTGAGGCATCAGAAGCTGTATGCAAAGCTGAGTAAGTGTGATTTTCTTCTAGATCATGTTTCATTTCTTGGACATGTTATCTCAGGGAAAGGCATAGAAGTGGATCCGACGAAGATATCAGCAGTGGAGTCGTGGCCAACCCCAACCGATGTTTTAGAGGTACAAAGTTTTCTTGGACTTGCCGGATATTACCGGAGGTTCGTAGAGAATTTTACAAGAATTGCGGAGCCTATGACGAAGTTGACTCGCAAGGATCAGAAGTTCGAGTGGACGAAAGAGTGCCAAGCTGCTTTTGATGATTTGAAGAAGCGCCTTACTACTGCACCAGTCTTGACCATTCCATCAGGATCAGGAGGTTTTGTCATCTATAGCGATGCTTCCGGGAAAGGATTAGGATGCGTCTTGATGCAGCATGGGAAGGTAGTTGCATATGGTTCACGGCAGTTGAGGACCCACGAGAAGAATTATCCCACTCACGACTTAGAGCTTGCGGCGGTGATATTTGCCTTGAAGCTTTGGAGCATTATCTGTATGGAGAAACAGTAGAGGTATATACAGATCATAAGAGTCTCAAGTATGTCTATACTCAGAAGGATTTAAATTTGAGACAAAGACGTTGGCTCGAGTTGATGGCAGATTTTGATATTGAGTTACAGTACCATCCAGGAAAGGCGAATTCAGTAGCAGATGTATTGAGCCGAAGGCCTATGGCACACTTCTTGACATCACAAAAAGGAGTTGCTATATGACTTGGAAAATATGGGCATCGAAGTTGTTAGGCCTGGAGGAGTTGCAAAGATGATGAACCTTCAGGTTCAATCTTCATTAGTAGAGCGGATCAAGGCGACCTTACCAACAGATGCCAGATATCAGAGGCTTCGACAGAGGACAAAGCAAGGACTGCAGACTGGATTGAGGATTCACGAAGATGGGACCTTGAGGTGCGGAGATCGCCTCTATGTTCCTAATGGAGAGATCAGGCAGGAGCTGATGACAGAGGCTCATAGCTCGACCTATTCTATTCATCCAGGAGGTACGAAGATGTACAGGGACCTGAGACAGCACTACTGGTGGCATGGAATGAAGCGTGAGATAGCACGGTTCGTAGCAAAGTGCTTGGTGTGTCAGCAAGTCAATGCTGAACATCAGAGGTCCGCAGGATTATTGCAACCGCTTCCGATACCTGAGTGGAAGTGGGAGCACATCACTATGGATTTCGTTACGAGATTTCCAAGAAGCCCAGCTGGACGAGATGCAGTTTGGGTGATTGTGGACAGATTATCAAAGTCTGCTCATTTATACCATTCCGAGTGGGGCAATCTACAGAGGTATTGGCAGATTTATATATGAAGGAGATAGTGCGATTACATGGAGTACCAGTCAGCATAGTCTCCGATCGAGATTCGAGATTCACATCGCACTTCTGGAAGAGCATGCAGGAAAGTCTGGACACAAGACTGAAGTTCAGCACTGCTTATCACCCCCAGACGGACGGACAGTTAGAGCGTACCATCCAGACGCTGGAGGACATGTTGAGAGCTTGCATGTTGGATTTTGGAGGATCCTGGGAGGATCACTTGCATTTGGTAGGGTTCTCTTACAACAACAGCTACCAGGCAAGTATCCAGATGGCCCCTTTCGAGGCATTATACGGAAGGAAGTGTCGATCGCCAGCTTGTTGGGGTGATGTAGGCGAGAGACAGATGCTGGGACCAGAGTTAGTGACTCGTATAGTGGATACAGTCAAGAAGATTCAGGGCATTTACGAGTAGCACAGGACCGGCAGAAACAGTGGGCAGACATTCATAGGCGACCTCTTGAGTTCAAGGAAGGAGATCATGTGTTCTTGAGAATCTCCCCGACTAGAGGTACAATCAGATTTGGAGTCAGAGGAAAGCTCAGCCCAAGGTACATCGGACCCTTCGATGTGTTGGAGAAAGTTGGCGAGGCTGCATACAGATTGGCACTGCCGCAGTCATTGGAAGGCGTTCATGACGTATTTCATGTCTCCCAGTTGAGGAAGTATGTGGCAGACCCTAACCACGTACTTGATCATTCAGAGATCACCGTGGGACCGACTTTGTCCTACGAGGAGCAGCCTGTGGAGATCCTAGACCGCAGAGAGAAAGTGTTGAAGGGGAAGACCATTCGACTAGTCCGAGTTGCGTGGAAGCACCATTCTCCGGGCGAATCGACTTGGGAGCGGGAAGATTCTATTCTGGAGCATTTTCCATACCTTCGTGAGGCGTCTGGTATGATTTAATTATGCAATTGTCATTCTTTTAGATCCTGTCTGTTTTATTCTGTGTTAATAACTAGGAATTTTCTAAAAGTTAGGAAAATGTGATTTTTGTGTGCCAATAATTGTGTGTTTGACCAAGCCCTATTATTCTTTGGAATCCCAGCTTGTTTTTAATTTCGAGGACGAAATTCTAATAAGTTGGGTAGAATGTAAAACCCCTCAAATTTCAAAAATTTTATTTATTAATTATTAATCAGTATTATACTAATTAATTGGTATTTATATATATATGATATATATATATATATCTGTGTAATTAATTATATGTGTGTAGTGTTTAGTGTTAACCCTAATCTAGAAACCCTAGAATATGGAAAATTTCATAGTTCTAATTAATTAGTTATTGTTGTTTATTAATAAATAATTTATTTTTATTTATTATTAAATAAATATGCTTATCTATATATATATATATATATATATATATATATATATAATATATCTATATAGATATATATATATATATATATATATATATATATATATATATATATATATATATGTATATATATAGGAACCCTAGATTTATATATATATATATATAGCCTTTCTAACCGAACTCCTCACAACCCTAACCCTAGAGCCATTTCCTTCAAGCCGTCGCCCCCCCCAACCTTGCCACCTCCTGAACCGCCGCCCCTGGCCAGATCCCCGGCGGTCCGAGCCACCACGAGCGGCCGACGAGGCAAATCCCGACCGGGATCTCGGCTGCTGCTGTGAGCAGCAGAACCCGGCCGATCTCGGCGATCCCCGGCGGCGCCACCGCGCTTGGAGGCCGACCCCGACCCCCTGCGGCGGGCAGGTAACCCCCCGAGCCACCCCGTGGTTCTTCCACGTGGGAAACCCTCCCATTTTTACTGTAACCCTAGTTTTAGGGTTTTTAATCCAATTAATTCACTTTTTTTTATGATTATTATTGTGTAAATATTGTTAATTAATTAGATCTAATTAAAGGGGATCATTAGTAATTAAGTATAGGATCTACATTAAATTTTGTGTGATTTAATATTATTTACTAGTATTTATTATTATTTATTTACGAATTTTAGGTGCTGTTAATTAATTATTTGTATTTATTGTTTTAATCGTTAATTAATAATTTTATTATTAATTAAATAAAACTTTGTAGAGGAAGAAGTTTGTAAATTAATGTAGTATTTAATAATAATTTTTCCAAAAATTATAGAATTTTATTTGTAATTATTTTATATTAAAACCGAGAACTTTAGATTTTTTAAATTAATTCCAATTACTGTTTTTAATTTATATTATTTAATTGGTTATTAATTAAATAATATATATTATATAGAAAATGTTTGTAAAAATATACTTTACTGTATAAAAATATTTCCAGTATTTAATTATATTTATTTATATTTATCTATATTTTAGTAAGGTAATTTTGATTTACTAGGTATATTATATAATTAATTGATACTAATTATATAATTATTTGCAAATTGGTAAATGTTAGGGTTTCTGTTGTAAATAGTTAATTAAATTATTTTGGGAATTATTTTAGGTGTTTTATATTTATTTACAAAATTTTAAGATCTAAACTAATTTCTAGAATTATTTTAGAATTAATTATTAAAGGGTTAATAATTATTTATTAATTTAAATAATTATTAATTATGTGTTTTTATTGTGTAGAATAGTGAATTTAGGTTTATTGGATAAATTTAGGGTTTATAGTGATTTTTAGAATTTATTTAGAATTATTATGTATTTACTATTGTTATTTAACTAGTTATTTAATAGTAATAAATTCATTTCTGTAAAAATATATATAATATATATTTATTGTTCTGATATTATTTAGTTTATTATTAAAATAGACTAAAATGATTTTTAAGGATTTTTACTATTTTTGTTAGTATTATTAGGAATTGTGTATGCATGTGTGTATTAAATTGATTAGTTAATTAATTATAATTAATTAATTAATTATGAAATATCATGTTGTATTATTAATTATAGAATATAATGTATGATAATAAGTATATTTTACATACTTATTATTGTATAATTATTATTCATAATTATTGGTACTAGTTAGTTAGTTAGTTTTAATAAAATACTGTGATTGTTGAGTAATTAGCAATTAATCAATTTAGTAAATTGTTAATTAGTGACTAATTAGAAATCATGCTTGTTTAGGATTATTTGCTTCTCGGAACTCGGACTCTACATCGGACCCGGATACTCAGTTGCTGGACACAGGCAAGTACACCTTGCTTGACATTACTATGCAGTAGTTTTAAATTTTCAGTTTATTGCTATTTGTGTGCACTCGTCTCCATTGATGACTACCCGGTATAGTGTTAGTATAACTTGACACCGTCTCAGACACGTATCATATATGAGTGAGCTGAGTACAGAGGTTATGTGTTGACTGGCCCTTAACATATGAACTTGAGTCTGTTAGCAGTTTGGTTTAGTTACATTATATTTACTATGACGTCTTGCATATTGTTCATACCGCGTATACGGTACGAGTACATTGGGTGGGGAGAGTCTACTAGTGGTGTATGAGAATTTCTGTTTCCAATGTACGCTGGATGCTCGTAGTCCCTCGTTTCTCAAACTGTAGAACGCTTGGTGGCAGTTTTCTTCTTCTTCTCCCCCTCTCATGTGCCACTAGAGATGTCTCGAGAGCATTTACACATAGATGGTTAGAACACCTTTATTGCTTACCTTGTATTTCCTGTCCTTGTTTGGTTAGGGAAATACTTGGTTGCATACTTTACAGTTACTTTTACATTACTGCTCAGTATTATCATGCATGTCGATTTCCTGTGTATTTGTTATGTCCCTCTGAGGACCTGGTATCTTTTCCAGAGCTTGACGAGCAGTTATTCCCGGCTGATTACGGAGTAGAGGGACTTGTTGACGACGACTTTGAGGTGGAGCCGCAGCCTTGATCCTCTGGAGTCTAGCTACATCTTCAGACGTGGGTTTTATTTCCAGTATTCCGTTTATTTCTATTTACTACTCCATTTCATTCCAGTTGTACTCATTTACTTATTTAGTGGACTATTCTCCTCTAGTCATAGTTGACATTTGGACTCTGTGGCACTGATGAATTTCTATTCAGTTATCTCTTACTTTATTTTATGGATGAGACTAGTTTACCTGCCTGTGATGTTACTTTATTAGTTTTACTTCAGCGTACTACGATCATATCATAGTCCATTAAATTGGGTTTAGCTATGCTTGATTGTACAGCTGGCATGCCACGTGTTCCCAATCCGATTATTTGGAACTGGGGCGTGACACCATTCAAAAGACATGACATTATGTAACGAGACAAACTATTCATATCATATCCAGAATCATTCCTATTCGGGTATTGATAAGAAAACCAAGTATCTTTAACTCCCGGTTAGCCACCTGGGCATTGTTGCTTACTCTTTATGATATGGTCTATGTACCTCAAAAATCAGTGAAGGGTCAAGCATTAGCTGATTTCTTAGCAGCTCACCCTATACCTGAAACCGCTAAGCTATATGAGGACATTCCAGATGAAATCGTGGGTTGCAACATGACTTTGAGGGATGACATTTGGCAACTATACTTTGATGGAGCATCGCGGGTTGGACCTAAAGGCAATATTGTCTCCAGAGTAGGCATCGTCTTAGTCTCTCCTGATAAAATAGTCATATACCTTGCTTATTCTCTGAATGAACCATGTTCCAATAATGTGGCAGAATATAATGCTCTGCTAATTGGTCTTCAAGTAGCAAAACAATTGGACATTGAGTTCCTGGAAGCTTATGGAGATTCTCAACTGATTGTTAATCAGGTCAGAGGGACATATGAAGTCAGAAATCCTGACCTCATTCCCTATCATCAAGTGGTAATCGAATTGGTTCTTTCATTCAAAGGATTCTTTATTAAATTCGTACTACGTTCTAAAAATTTGGAAGCTGATGCTCTCGCTAGTCTAGCTGCCGACTTTGCAGTTCAAATTAGAAGACAAAATACTATTATTTTGTTAGATAGAGATTTATTCTGTGTCAAGAATAATTTGTATATCGAATAGAGTTGTACTACATAATCAAATTCTCAGCAAAGGGATTGGAGAAGTCCATTTATTGATTATGTGCTCCATGGGATTTTACCTGAAGATCCAAAAGAAGTTGCATCAATCAAAAGACGATCATTTCGATTCTACTATGATTCTTCTTTGTATATGTTGTATTGTCATTCTTATGACGGACTTTTATTGCGTTGTCTTTCAGAAAGTGAAGCCAAACAAACACTACGTGAAGCTCATGATGGAGTTTATTGGGCACATCAACCAGGTCCGAAACTATAGGACCGTATTCGAAGAATGGATTATTATTGTCCTTCTATAATAGCAGACGCTGTGGATTATGCAAGACGGTATAAAGCATGCCAGATTCATGCTGACTTTATTCACCAACCCTCTGAATTCTTACATCTTACATCAGCTTCTTGGCCTTTCGAAGCTTGGGGCATGGATATTATTGGTCTAATTAATCCTCCTTCTGTAAAAGGGCATCGGTTTATCCTGGCTATAACCGATTACTTTTCTAAATGTGTAGAAGCAGTTCCTCTTGTGAAAGTGAAAACGTCTAATGTGGTTAGCTTCATCAAACATCATGTTATTTATCGTTTCGGAGTTCCCCGAAGGATAATCCATGATAATGGACCACAATTTGCTAGTCAGGCATTTTATCGATTTTGTGATAAGAATTGGATTCAGAACATAGCTTCTATAGCTTATAATCCAGCTGTTACTAGTTTAGCGGAAGCTTTCAACAAAACTATTATTAAACTTCTCAAAAGTTCCTGTTTTCTAATAAACGTGATTGGAATAAGAAACTTGGAGAATATTTATGGGCTTATCGAACAACAGTCCCAACTCCCACTGGTTTTACACCATTCTCACTGGTTTACGGATGCGAGGCTGTTCTTCCATTAGAAATTCAGATCCCGTCTCTTAGAATAGCCACTGCTAATGAGCTAACCTCTGAAAATAATGATCGCTTATGACTCCAAGAACTTGAGGGTCTAGACGAGAAGCGTCTTCAAGCACAACAACACATCGAGCTATATCAAGCCCGCATATCTCGAGCTTTCAACCATAAAGTTAAAGAGAGGGTATTCAAAGTCGGTGAGCTAGTCTTAGCTGTCCGAAGACCTATGGTTATGACTCATAAGAGCAAAGGCAAGTTCCAAGCTAAATGGGAAGGTCCTTATGTAGTCGTGACAGTATTCTCCAATTGTGCCTATAGGTTATCGAAACCTAATGGAGATTTGATAATGATGCCAATTAATGGCAAATTCTTGAAGAAATACTATGTTTGAATTTCTTCTTTATTCCCCAGCTACCATGGTTTGGTTAAGCTGATTATTTATTCTCCTAAAAGAGAATTTTGATTTTTTGTCTTACCATCTGTTTTCAGAAGGAAAAAGATTTATTATTTATCATGTCCACATTATCTCTGAATAAATATTAAATCTATTTCTTTTCCTTATTCCATCTATCATGTCCGTATTACCTCTGAATAGATATTAATCTATTTTTCTTTGAGTCATTACGATCTTTTATGTTCATATTACCTCTGATAGTATTATATGCTCTAAAAGGAAAACAAGATTTATTATCTATCATGTCCACATTACCTCTGGATAGATATAATCTACTTTGTTGAGTTTGGAAGACTTATCACGTCCATATTACCTCTTATAACTATTCTCTATCTCAGAACCATTTTATAAAAAAATATTTCATTCATTGCATGATTTGAAATATTACAGCAAAAAAAAAGACAGAATACAAAATTCTTTATTGATGATATGAAAAGAAGAATACAAAATTCTTTATTGTCTAAGGTGGAACAGATACATCTTCAAGCATTTTTTGCAACTCTGCCAAGCGCCTTTCACGAGAACTCAATACATTTGTAGTTTATATGGTGCGACGAACTTCTGGAGTACAAAGATGGGAGAGTTCGGCAAAAGTAGCTATTATTTTATCCTTAGCATCATCAAGGGTTTTAATGGTAACTTCAGTACCAAAAACCTTCTCTTCTAATATTGAGCTCTGTGTCAGATGTTGGTCTCGAGTTGCAATCATCTGCTCTCTTTCTGCTTTCAAGCGAGCCAACTCTATCTCAATTTTACGAATTCTATCATCTTGCTAATAAATTCTCATGTTTGAAGTCTCGTAGGCTTCTTTATGCATCTCCAACAGGGGTTTAGTTTTATTCAATAAAGCTTTCTCCTTGGCAACTTTGTTGCTGTAGTCCTGGAGAGATTCATTGAAAATGGTCTCCCGAGTGATGTATTCAACTGATAAAGCATCATATTCGGTCTGGATGAGACTTTCAATAGTTTTACTTGACAGCATTAGATATTCTTTAATAGGCTGTTCAAGTCCTTCCACCACCTTCTCCAAAGCTGCGGCTCTCTCAACGTCATTGAACATAGCAACATTCTTGATCGTGAGAGCAATTGCAGCCTTCAAGCTTTCATAATTTAGGCCCTTTTTTAGGACCATCTTGATCAAGGCTACCAAGGTTTTGTAGAAAGTTTCAGTATGGATCTCAACTAAAAGATTCATTTCTGCATTAGAGCTCGGCGTGGCAGCAAGGTCTACCAAATCCCTCTTCTGAAGACTAGGAGTAGATATTGTCGTTGCCTTGTTAGCAAGTTGAGTTAAAGCCCTTGTTGATGTTGCTATGATGGCTGATTGATCCCCAGGAGCTTTAGAGACAATATTTTTAGCACTTTTGTGGATCATTGTTCCAGCCGTTTCTGGAGCTGAAACTACTTGAGTTTCGGTGGCGGTGATTGTTGCGGGAGGAATGGTGATTGTTGTTACTGATTCAGATTCGGACATTGTCGTCTCAAGAACTTGTACCGGATCAGTAGCAACAACTGAGGATGTTATTACTACGCCTCCGATTTTGGTTGATGGGTTGACAATATCTTCATCACCTTCGTTGGCTGCAGGCCCTTCAAATTCTGGAAGTTTTTCAGTTGCAGTTGGTTCTTCTACAACTGTTTCTTCATCTGCAGCTGGTTCTTCTATAGCTAATTCTTATTCTCTGTCTTTAGCAAGAGAAGGCAATTCTTGCTGAGCCTCTACTGCAGGCTCTTATTGTAGCTCCGTGGATGGGGAACATTCTTCTTGAGCAGTATCTTCTTTTGAAGAAGAACTCTCTCCTTGAGACTCTGTTTGAATAGTTTCTTGAGGAATAAGAGGAGCCACAGGCTTTACTGCAGTGATGACACCTACAAAGATTAAGCTAAATAAGTTAATATACAAAATCATAATACATAATTTTGTATAGATTTTGTAATTTATATTTACCTGGAGTAGGTGCAGGACGTGCCAAGAGTGAGTCATAATCTTGATCCCAGTCATCATCATCTAAATAGAGAGCCGGTTCATCAGAGGGGATGGGTTCCGGATCATTAACATGAATCGTGGCGGTGTCTTCAACAGCTTTCGCCTTTTGTGGCGAAGTCAGATGTAGTGAAGTGCTGAGGCATCCGGGAGACAAGATTCCTACCATTTCTGTTGATGCTGTGGGCTGGGATGCTGAAGACCCTTCTCCAGGTTGAGCTGAAGAAGATATAATATTTTGAGGCTCCTCGATAGGAGTTTCGCTCTCTGGAGTAGCGGCTCTCTGTCTGGAAGGCCCTTTAACAGTGACTTTCTTCTTCTTCTTCTCCTGGAGGGTAACAGCTGCACTTGATTTCCGTTTTCGGGTTTTGGTGATGATAATTGGTCCTGCAGCTGTTTCCCAAATTACCGTAGGGATCACTTCCAGATACTCATCTGGAACAGCAACATCATCGGGTATGTCCGAAGGTACCCTAACTGGTTCTTCGACGTTTCCTTGCTTGTCCCATCGAAGACTCCCCTTCATGTTGTAGTCATTCGCGAAGGAACGAATGGATGCATAAAAACGAGCATACGAATGAAGCATTCATAGCTCAGTTGTACTTGTAGCAGTTGATACCCGAAATCTAGCATCGGTACATGCAGTGCTAAAGTACCTCCATGCCCTTGCACCATCAACTAATTTTCCATAATGGTGGAAGCTGGTGGAGGGATTACCAACGTAAAGTTGGTCATATCCAAACTAATGAGCGAACCGACTGGGTAGATACTGTTCGAACGCACAGTTGTCTTCATTCCTATACATCAGATGTGGGGGTCTGATGCACATTAGCCATTTAAAAACTAGCACAGGTAATGAAGTCCTCCCTTCACCTATATCTTCAAATTGCATGCCGAAACAGTCAGCTGGGACTGGTGGTCTTGTGCAGAAAAAGTTCCACCCGTAGAAATAGTTGAGTGTTGCCCGGGTGTCTGCCACTGAAGTTGCAGTCCACGTGGCTTTATTAAACTTTTGGAGGAATACCTCCGTATTATTTCCAGGGCCTGGTGGCAACAAACTGCAGTTGTGATGCGACAACCAGCCCATCAAATAAGTTTAGGGCATCTCCACCCTAGAAAAATCTTTTCGGTGAGGAGCATTATTGATCTATTTATCAGCAAATGCTCGCAAACCTGCATTTATCCGACATACTATTGACAATAACAGGCTGATTCTGACTTTGAATACCAAACGTACTGCTGGCCATAGTACGTTTCGGTGAATCCTGTTGGCTGTGCCAATCCCTGGTACGACCCATCTTCGCAGCCACAGGGAAAGGAAGCCCGCTAGCAAGGCTTCTTTTGTGAGCTTTCGACTGCCATGTCTCAGAAAGCTCAATGCTTCGGTCCCAGCAGGGAATTCTCCAGCCTTGGTGGCCAAATATTTATCCGGAGACTTATAGGTGACCATCCAAGTGTTTCTTGAATCAGTAGGGATGATTGAACATGGGTTGATAGGTTGAGCCTTGTTATCTTGAAATTTCTCTTTGACATCCTTGGATATCCTATTCTTATGATAGAATAGATATGTTGTCCATTTATTGATGTATGCCAAATACGATCCACTTTCATATATAGTGGTGCAAGTCAGGTAATGGCACATCAATTCTTGGTATACCTCAACTAACTGAGGATTTTTCTCCCTATCTCGCTAGTTCCTGGTTGGAGGGAACGTACACTTCATATGGAGCTTCACCCATTGGTAGCCTGGAGATGAATTGCATCTCATACAGTGCAAAACCCATTTCACCTATTGGAGTTACAAAAGTCCTTGTTGAACAGATATATAACTCAATTAAAGCCAAGAACAGGTTATTGTTCATTGGTATCCCCTGACTCATGGAGGCTACTGCTTCATATAGTCCAATGGCTTACAGTTTTGTTTTGAAGTTCTTCATGATCCAAGCACTAAGTTCAATCCAGTTCTGATTATGAGGGGTCATCCACCATGGCAGCCTAGGGTTGGCCTGGGGATATAATACAGTGGCCTTCATAAGCTTGTTATGAACTTTGGGATCTGCACTGGTTGAATCAAAGCTGAATCTTCGCTTGGTGTGAATCCAGGCAGTAGACCGGCGAAAAGAATGATACCACCACTGGGAGTACTGGTATGGTAGCCCATTTGGTTGGCCCCGTCCCTCTTGAAAATAATTTTGCCTGTTCTACCATGACTGCTGGGAGTCAGGTTCCATAGCATCTGTCTTGGATGGGAGGCATGAACAAATGAGGATACGGGATAATCCCTTGCCATGTCTGGGAGATACATCGCCCTCTCTTCAAACTTAAACACCCAAGCCTCCTTCTTGGGGTTCGTTTGTGATTGAAAATCAATAACGTCCCCAAACATGAACATAGGCTTCAAAATATACTAGCCATCTAGCGACACCAGCAATTCTCCATTCATCAATGACAACAGTATTCTGTCTCCCTGAGCAACTATCAGTTGTTGTCTCTCTTCAGGGTACTGCTTGTCACTTTGTGGGAATTCAACATGAGACATATTTTCTAAATAGTTTGAGCCCACAATACCAGCTGGTGAGCCGAATACCTATGCGAGAGGATGAATTTGCAAGTCCACTGCCAAAAGAAAAAGAAGAATCAAGTTAGTAAAAATCTAATTTGAATTTTACGCAGATGACTTATTCACACAGATCTTTATGCAAGTGAATTTTACGCATAAAAATTAAGACTCTGTATTAGAGGGCTTGACTATGCGAACTTTACGCTTACGCGTAGAAGTTAAGTTGATTAAATTTTTTTAGTGCAAAAGTTCTCTATTTTCAGAATGGACTTTTACGCAAAGTCTTATCACTTGTGTATTTACGCTGGCACGTACAGATGTGGGCGTATTTTAATGCTTAACATTTTACGTTGGCACGTATAGACGTGGGCGTATTTTATTTTTTCTATTTTTACGCGGACACGTATAGACGTTGGCATATTTTATTTTTTTCTATTTTTACGCTGACACGTATAACGTGGGCATATTCTGTTGTTTCTATTTTTACGCTGGCATGTATAGACGTGGGCGTATTTGGTGAGTTTTATTTTATTGTGACACGTATAAACGTGGGCGTGAAAGTTAGGGTTTTGTTCGGTTCCTCTTCTTCTTTTCTAACGAACCCACGGCCGAACTAGATAGGGTTTTACATATCATGGCCGGAGCTACAGCAGGATTAGGCCTCGGGGTCGCCACCGATGTTGGAATGGTGGTCTCTGCTCGTTCAGCCACCGACGAAGCAGCAACGGCAGGCTTCTTGCCCTTAGCACCGATGGAGGTCTTGTTCTTTGGTGCCATCGGTTTAAAATAGGGATTTCGAAGACTAGGATTTCGAAAACGAGAGCAAAGGAGATTGAGAGATGAGTAAAAGTTCTCTCTCTACTAGCGGAGCTCTATTTATAGGAAATTTTGAAATCGGTTCAAATTCCCGAAATCTACGCGGACGACTGTTGGGTATCCCGAACTCTACGCAGATGACTGTTGGGTATCCAGAATTCTACGCGGATGACTGTTGAATATCCTGAATTTTACGCTTCTGTTCAAAGTATTTCAAATTTTTGAAAAATTTAAAAATTTTGAAGGGGGTCTTTTAGAAGCATAAAATAAACTTCATAGACCAAGTCAAAGAAGTTGAGAACTTTACGCAAAGTTAGACTCTACGCAAGGCTCGTTAAAGGACTCTATTGAGTCATATTGAAATTCTACGCGAGCTCTTTTACGCAAGAGCTATCCTCAAACATTATGCAAGGGCGACAGGCTGTCAGACTGCATTTAATGCGCGTGATATTGATCTGACAGTATGATTTTCTGACAGAACATTACACAGAAACCAAGAAGATTTTTGCACCCAAATCCAACGCTTGTCGTTTAATGTACAGATGAGCTACTTTACGCTCAAGAGACCACTTCCTTTACGCATGAAAACTATTTGAGTCTTTACGCTTAAGGCTTTCGTACGTGTAGAGTTTATTTGAGCTAATTATACGCTCAAAGCTACTTTTCAGCCACTTTACGTAGGAAGTCTATTTTGGGTTATTTTATGCCCAGTCTGCTACTTTACGCAAGAAGTCTATTTTGGGTTATTTTACGCCCAATCTTTTCTGGTTATGTGAGAACGTGGTCTACATATGTGGCTTTTATGTCACACTTATCGAGGAACATGTGTATGTGCTCTCCCCATTTTGTTGAAGTTGTGGGACACGTGTCAACATGCTTAGAAATCACAACTCTATATGGGACACGTGTCATCACACATAAAGGTTGATTTTTAATCATGGGTGGCAGTTACTTGCATAGAGACCCAATTATGTTGTTTTTTACGCACGGCGGGTCTAGTCTATAAATAGACTTATTTTTAACAGAAGAAGACATCAAGAGATATATAGAGGAGGAGATTTTGAGAAAACTCATACTTTCAGAGTGATATTTCCAGAAGCATTTCTTCAACTTTTTTTTTAAGAACAGGGTGAAGCAAAGCAGGAAAGCATTCAACTGTGCCATCAGTGCCATTGTGTCGATACCTTTCTGGTGACTTAGTTCTTCCGATTGTTCATCTTCTTCAAGCAGTTTTCTTCATCATCATCGTGTGGTCCAAGGAACAAAGTGATCGCTCTCAGATCAGACTTCCATAGCAATACTTGCCAGAATCTATTTGTACTTTTGTACTTTTTCTCGTTTTCTTTCAAAAGCCAATTTTAGGCATTTTGTTAAGTGAAACATCAAGTCTGCTCAAAAGGATGACCCATACCTGAAGAAGATGCGGAAGCTGATATCGACAGGGAAAGCATCTGACTTTGCAGAGGATGAGTCGGGAGTGTTGGAGTAAAGGGTCGGCTATGCGTTCCGGATGACGCAGAACTTAGAAAGGAGATAATGTCGGAGGCGCATTATGCAAAATATTCCTTGTATCCTGGTAGCACCAAGATGTATAAGGACCTCCGCATTGTCTTTTGGTGGCACGACATGAAGAGGGACGTAGCGCTCTTTGTGTCGAAGTGTATGGCATGTCTACAAGTTAAAGCCAAGTACCAGTGATCGAGCGGGGTGATACAGAACCTTGCCATTCCACAGTGGAAGTGGGATCATGTCACTATGGACTTTGTTGTTGGCTTGTCGAGGACGCCGCGGGGAAATAACGTCGTCTGGGTCATCGTCGATCGACTAACCAAGTCAGCACACTTCATAGCCATTAAAGTTACTTGGAGCGTCGACCGCCTTGCTCAGATATACCTTGATGAAATAGTTCGGCTGCATGGGGTCCCAGTATCTATCGTCTCGGATCGGGATGGATGGTTCGTGACACACTTATGGGGTAGTCTTCATTTAGCATTGGGGACCAAGTTGAAGTTTAGTTCAGCTTATCATCCTTAGACTGACTGCCAAACAGAGCGGGTGAACTAGATTCTCGAGGACATGTTACGACTCTGTGCGATCGACTTGAAGTCATGTTGGGACGTTCATCTTCTGTTGGCCGAATTTGTATATAATAACAGCTATCAGTCCAGCATCCAAATAGTGCCATATGAAGCCTTGTACGACCGAAAGTGCAGATCGCCCATTCGCTGGGATGAAGTCGAAGAACGGTAGATACTTGGCCTAGGACTGGTAGAGCAGACTGTGCAGAAGGTCAAGTTGATACGAAAAAGATTGAAGATGGCACAGAGTCGACAAAAAAGTTATGTCGACACGCACCGACGCCCCCCTTGAGTTCTCGAAAGGCGACCATGTACTCTTGAAAGTGACGCCCATGCGTGGAGTTACCAGATTCGGTACGAAAGGGAAGTTGAGCCCTAGATTTGTTGGTCCGTTTGAAATATTAAACGAGTTGCCCCACTAGCTTACTAAATTACTTTGCTGCCTGCATTGTCGGAGGTACACAACGACTTTTTCGTTTCATAGTTACGAAAGTACGTACACGATCTGACCCATGTAGTGGATTTGGGTTAGCTGGATCTGAAGGCGGATTTGTCATATATCAAAGAGCCTATGCAAATCTTGGAGCACAAAGATAAACTTCTCTGCAACCATGTTTTTCCACTCGTTCGAGTGCTCTAGAAGAACCATGCGGTCGAAGAGTCGACCTGGGAACTAGATTCAGAGATGAGAAAAAAGTTTCCTTTCCCTATTTTCCTAGCAGCAAATTCTTCTCTTAAGTTTCGAAGACGAAACTTTTTCTTATTTGGTTATGGTGTAGTGCCCCGTCCCTACATCGTGCCCCGTTCTCCGTCCACAGGGTGCGTGAGAAAGGAACACTGTCGCCATCGATTCGGTCGGGACCGATAGGTCGGGATCGATCGAATCGGTCGAATGGGAATAGTTGAATTAAGATCCATTCCCCGTTATGGAATGGCTTCTTCGAAACCAAGTCCCATATTCAGCGGGTTGCGCCTCAAGGATTGACTCTACGGCTGAGTCGGGAGAGACCTCCCGTTGCTCTGTTTTTTATGCCTCTTGCGTTGGTTTTGGCTTTGGTTTTTTTGAATGCGTTTTCATGAATATTTTCTATGGTTTTTTATGGCTTGCATTTCGAACTCGCATTTCCTATTGAACTTCTTGAATAATACAGTGTTCTAATCGGTTGCTTGTGCAATTTCAGGTAATCCAGTAGGCAGCGTCTAGTGCGACCAACAAGTTCTCTCTCCTCAAGCAAACTCAAGGTGAGTGGCTGACCTCCTTCACCTCGACCTTATATCTCAAAGTCAAGAAATGAATCAATTATAAGTTGTCACAATATTACCATAAAAATGTTCCTTAAATCACTCGTTAACGTAGCACGGTCATGGACAACTTGTATACAAGGGCGATTGTTTCTTCGGACGGTATTTCGGGGCCACGGGACCGATCCGACCTCGGAAGAAACACGATAGCTATGCTGGATTGTACCGCAGGTATTCGGTGCTCCTTCAACGGGGCTCGCTACCAGCGTTGAACGCGCACCGTCCAAACCAAGCTATGTGCAGAATGGTTCTCATGCCAATGACCTTCGAAATTATGTACTAGTTAAACTTGTGTTATGCAATATGACAGAAAAGAACATGGTAAGCTTTATGTTGTACGGCACATTGTGCCAGGGGTAAGTTCTAATGTAAATTCTTCTTATATATGTTCCATCAAACTGCTTGCATGAAACTGACAAGGATGGACTAGAAAGATCACTAAAATAAGTTGTATGTTTTATCTAAATTCTTGAACCAAATGAGAGCATGGAAAATAATTAGCCACTCGCCAGTACACGTTGATTGTACTGATCCTCTCTCCAAAGGTGCTATAAATCAGAAGGAGCGTGCCGCGTGACTGACGGTAATGCTAGTGTGTTTTGAAGCTTCATTCGTGCGGTCGAAGCTTAGATCCAATCTCTTTTGAAGACTCTGCTGTCGAAGACCAGAAAACAGATGGAGCGACTCCCCACCATCCTAGGTGGTTTTGTAATGCTGGTTGTATAATCAAATGGGTGAAATGTATGGAATGACTATCTTATGGACGTTCATTCTGTAATGGAGTCAGTTTGTAAAAAGCTCGCGCGGCGCCTTTGTATCGAGTCTGTAAAGTGATGTTCATTATCAATAAAACTCATGTTTTCTTCCTTATAAAGTTTGTTCAATTTACTCTGCGTATTCTCTTGTTGTTGTGTTTTGGATAACCTTATGACTATGCCTTGTGCGATCGTAATTTAGGTTCGTACGACATCACGCCTGGGGACGACTATCGATTCTAAGCAATCGGGGCATGACACCAGAGCCTTTAAGTTAGAGGCGCAACTACCTCCCTGTGTCAACCTCAGAAACAAGATGGTGGTAGTCCCCCCTCCCCTTCTTTTATTCTGGAAGCCAGTATCCTTACTCCAGAGGCTAGCTATCTGCGTGCGCCAATCTCAGATGCGCAAGGGTGTCATACCCTTCCCTTCGCAGCCAACGCCTTCACTGCTCAGAGGCACAACTACTTACCTATGTCCGCATGAGGCACATGATGGTGATATGCTCATACTATCTTCATTCCTACGCTGCAGTCATCTACTCCAGATCAGAAGCTTTCGTCGTCAGATCATCAACGGAGTAAAGGAGCCACTGTAGTGCTCGATCTCCACCATCACACTTTTCTAGAAACCTTTTCTTCCTGTACTTAGAATATCATGTTTAGGACTTCCTTCTTTGTACACATATACCTTATACGTTCAATAAAGTAAAAATTTTGTTCAACCTTTTGTTACGTCGAACATATATAAGTGAACATTAGTCCCCTCTTGCTTCTTTTATTGCAAACCCTAACCCTAAGTTGTGTTCTTCCCCAAATTTGCCCGCTTTCTTCAAATCACCTCCAAATTGAACCAAATCAATTGAATTGCACTCCCTTTATGTAGAGGAGGTATCTATTGGCTAGCAAGCAAGGATTGGAAGCAATTTGATCATTGGATTTGGTATAGGAGCTTTTCAAAGGGTTTTACATTAAGATTCCAACTCTTAATAGGTAATAATCTCTAAACATATTTGTTTCCTGATTTCTCACCATAGATGCATTCATTTAGGGTCCCCGTAGCCCTAGGCTATGTTTAGCAAGAAATCAAATCCATTTGATGCCCGTATGTAATGTCCCGTCCCGCTTAGTCAATCGGAGGAATCGAAACGACGACGGCGTTCGGACTTGGTCTTGCAACGGCTACTCGAAGACATCGCTCAGGTGGGTAGTTTCGGTGAACTTGCCTCATTTTGGCCTTCACATAATAACTCGCATACTTTCAACTTGGACAAGTAGGCTAATATAAAAGCTATGAACGCACATAGCTAAGGGAATAATCCCGATGGGTCGATATATGCTAGAACTTGGAAAAGGTCCCACGGCCATCTTAGAAGTGTGTTCAGCATGCTTTCAAAGTGACACTCGAATCCTTCGTCCCGTAGCTTGGAAGAAGGATGTTGGCTTAAATTGGTAAGTTGCCACGACAGTCGAATTAGCCTAAGTCATAGTCGTCGCCCGCGTGAATGCTTGATAAAGCATGCACGGTCCCATCGTTTTGCTCCAACGCTCGAATTAGCCTAAGTCATAGGCGTCGCCGCATGAATGCTTGATAAAGCAGGCACGGTCCCGTTGTCCAAGGCTTGGTATAGCCTTCGCATGTCCTGTGGGTTAAGTCGTATTGCACGGCTTGTAGATTAAGTCTAGGAACCCAAGAGTTTAGTTGTTCAAGTCGACCCCGTGCATAGCACGTTCCCTCGATGCGAAGCTCGACGTAGCCTTTGTTCGTCGAGTAGTTGTCCGAATAAGTTAGACAAGAATTGTGCTGGGCTATCAAAGCCATTTCTAGCACTGTTCTACTCTATCTGCGGTTGTCAAGTCGCGTAGTCCCTCGAGATCAAGGCTCGTCGTATAACTTATATGACTTGAGCGTCAGCGTCGCCTAGAGAACAAGGTCTATCTATGGCACGAGCCATGGTTGGCACGATGTAAAGTTAGCACGGTCTATGGCACTTAAGAAAGATGTTTTGTTCAAGTAAAGTTGGAAGGCTATGCTGTAGTCGTTCCCCTCGATTTCAAGAAGTAAGTTTATGCGACTGTTTGTCGCTGAAGCGGTCCCGCGGTTGGGAGTTTCATAGTTCCTATGCACGTTTTTAAAGTATGAGGCGGTCCCTCGGTTGGGAGTCTCACAGTTTCGATGCACGTTATGCAAAGTGTGGTTTAGAGCACGAGATGCTAAGTATAGTTCCAGTCGTACCATAATATTAGGCCATGCATTTACGTGAGTCTAGATGTCTCGTAGGTGCGTGGTCATGGACAACTTGTCGACAAGGGCATTTGTTTCTTCGAGCGGCACCCCGGGGCCACGGGACCGACTCGGCCTAGGAAGAAACACGGTAATAGCCGAGCTGGGTAATAGGCAATGGTAGTTCGAAGACTTGTATCGGGGATCGCTACCTGCGGTGCAAGGATCCCGTTTGCCAGGCTATGTCCACGATGGCTTATCGTGCCAGTGACCTTTTATATAGATAATTGGCGTACTAAGCGGCGAATCCGCATACACGGTATCGGTCGTAACAAAGGAAGTGTAAGCACAGTATGACTTGAGTTATGAAATGTGTGCTCGGTTGCACCCAAATTATATGAGGCTTAAGATTTGGCTATGTGTAAGAAACATGCTTCGGCATACGATGTGGCATCATACTTGAGTTCCCAACATGAGTTCCACAAGT
The DNA here is from genome assembly GCA_029216955.1 of Iris pallida. NCBI lineage: Eukaryota > Viridiplantae > Streptophyta > Magnoliopsida > Asparagales > Iridaceae > Iris > Iris pallida. The sequence continues at coordinate 7,137 of JANAVB010020824.1, read as the reverse complement.
TGGGTTAGACATTGCGAGTTATGTCGAGAAGGGTCGTAGGGCAAGTTTGGTTAAGTTATGTTGAGTTGCTGGGCACGACCTCGAAATGTGAGGCACGGCTGCATTTCTACAACATAAGTATAGGCAAGACAAAAACGAGGAGGCACTGCCTCAGAGATATTGAAGCAAGAATTAAGTTCATGGCACGACCGAGTCGTTACGTCCTAGAGTATGGCACGTAAGACAAGTATGAGTCGGTACGTTGATAATGCAAGAACGAGAATAGTCTAGAGGCACTAAATAGTCCATGTCCTAAAACTGATCCTAAGGCAAGAGTAGAAAGACAATCGTAAAGGGTTTATGTTTCACAAAGTAAATGAACATGTCGATTTTGTATGGGTGGGCGAGGAGCTCACTCCACCAGTACAGTTGAGTACTGACACCCACATAGTTTTCTGTGCAGGCGCAGGTAGAAGCTCGTGGTACGGGGCTCGCTTAGATGAGTCGAGGCATGGAGTTCCTTGGCGATTCGAAGCGTACGGCCGCGTGGAGTCAAGACTTATACGGGATATAATGTATGGACGTCGCCTTCTGAAGCATCCGCTTGTTCAAGACTTGTATTGAGAGATGAGAGAGAGCTGAGCAAACTTGTAAAATGTGAGAAGAGTGAGCTTGGGTGATTATAATCTTGGCCTTGTGCCCCCTTTGTAATCGTTTTCCCAATATCAATAAAATACATCTTTTGAGTGACTTGTGTTTTGTTCTAAATTTCTGCTGCTATTATTCAATGTCTCTGCTTGTGACTTCTGTGTGACGACCTCGTCGCAGCCGCTGTAATCGCCCGTTATAGAATCCGCCTTGCACAAGCACGATCTAGGCTCGTGCGGCATCACGCCTTAGCGAGGACGATCGCTCTTATGGGAGCGGGGCGTGACATAATAGTATCAGAGCACGGCTTTACGTCCTTGGACTATCGATTAAATTTTTTAACTCCATTGTTTTTGCAAACTCTAAAGTGTTGCTTCCGTATGTTGATATCGTTGGTGCGCTCTTTCTCAAATGTCCTACGGGATATCCATATAATATATCTATCTATTTTGCAAAATGTAGGAGAACAATTTTGACAAAAAACAAAAAGATGGTTTGTGTAAGCACGATTGGCTAAGTCGGGCTGGGCATATACACCAAGGATTTACGTCGACCTTAGAAAAGTCGAGTGCGGGAATTGAATAGTGTCGAGCAAGAATGAGTTGAACTCGATTGAGTAATGTGTGATGATTATCGATAGGGGTGCTATCGAATGACGATAACGTCGGTGCGATATAGATGAGCGTGCTTGGATTTTGGGGAATCGTTCGGACAAAAATTCAAAGAAATAGTTTGTGAATTGAATGATTGAGGATTTGTTGAATGACTTCATCCCTGAGTGGTGTATACGATAGCCTTAGGGATGTCGATCGATCGATTGAGGATACGGGGTGTCGATGAGTCTATCAGTAAGCGTCACGTGTATGCAAAGCTGTAGATTGAGTATCGTTGAATAAGTTGTAGTCTTGAGATTTGACGAGTTGATTCGAACAACCTAAAAATTTACGCGCACGGAACGTGCACGGGATTGAGGATTGTGCGAAGTATGAAACACAAAAATGATTGAGTAGGTAAATCAAATCATAGAAAAGTTAAGGTATAGCGAACGGATGACTTGATAAAAGAAATCGATAGGTGGATCGTATAGAAAAAAGTTAGCACGATAGGAAGATAGTTTGCATAAAAAGTTAAATTTTTGAAGTTACGTAAACGACTAAAGATTGGATTGAATGTTGCTCGATGATTTGAGTTAGCAAAGGAATGATGCGAATTGAGAAAATATGTTGGTCGATGACTTAAGATAGACGGATGAATAATACGTAAATTAGGTTTGAGAAAATTGATGTTGTGAATGATTCGGAGGATAATGGTCGAACTTGAAATTGAATGTTGAAGAGATTGTCTAGTCAGACGATAGCATCATTTGCACGACTCAAAATTGGTTGCAAAGGAAGATCGTCAGGTTACGCATATCATCGATGGTATTGAGGCATATCAAAGATCGATATGCGATAACTCGGGGGTACTCTGACTCGGCGAATGACGATCGTGCAAGTGTTATTGTTCCGTTGGATACGATACTTAGAATTTTGATTGAGATGGATGTTGGATGAAAATGATTGTGTCTTGATGGTTACGCGGATAACCACAACGTCGACATTCTTGTCTTACGCGAGCGCAAATCTAGCCTCGCACATGCGTCGCATCGAATTTGGGGCGATCGTTCCGCGTGAGCGCTGACATAGTGATTCATGTTGTGGGAATGATCAAACTCAAAAAAATCAGGATGCAGCAACTTTGATTGTCTCGACTTGTCGGTTTGATACGAAGACAAACTCGAGGATTTAAAGGACTTGTGATTGACGATTGAGTAAAACTGGAGGATTGAGTAGGTCTAATCTGCGCATCGAGAATGAATTAGTCTAGACACAACAAGAGTTACGTCCCGATGAGAATGAATATCTCGCGGGAACGTGTATGGTGATTCGTGTGCACTATGGATAATCTGACTCGCATGAGATCGGGAAGCAACATATTATTAAGTCGGACGACCTTGTGATCGATTACGTGAATTGGGATGAATGACTTAGGGAGTATGAAATGTGAATTATGGTTTAGCGATGAATCGTATCATAGCATGCTTGACTTGAGAATGATTGATTGGTGGATTATGTCGAACGTGTGCGAAGGGATAGACTATACGAAATGGCTTGATAAACGAGTGAGATTGATTTGTCGAAGAATCGATTGAAACGTGATTTATCGTAGGGTGGCTTTGCTGAACGACTTAGACCCCGTGCGACGAATCTCGAGATGTGTATAGGAAATCTATGCTCGAAGTTTAGAAATCGGAGTAATGCAAGCTTGGATAGAAAACCCCGTACTATCGATTTGGTTTGACCTAAGGATGGGATCAGTGTTGATATCGTTGTTTGGGAACTACGATTCCAGTACTGACGAAAAGACATAGCCTAGAGGTTAGGCAGACGTCCGAGTACGAAGCGATAGAAAATTATGGGGGCACCACTCATGAGGCTCGATTGACATACACATATATTAGGGAAGCCCGAATATGTGCACGATTCGACTCGAGTGGTGATGGCAGATTCTCTATCACGAGACTTGGCTAAAATGTATGTATTTTAGGGATGCCTGGAATATATACACGATTCAACTAAGTGATACGTTGAATCAAGTGAGACTTGAGGAACGGGAAAGTGTCGAGGACTTTGAGATCGTGAGTTTCGAAATATGCGATCATTGAATTGAGATGAGTTTGATGTTGGTTGATCGGTTAGTGTGCCTAATGACTAAGTTAGCGATAAGCACGAGTATGGCTCGGATTGAGGGAACGCATAGGAGTAGTGTGTACGAGAAACGTAGGATGTCGAATCAAGTTATAAGCCGATAAGTGTACTCAATAAGTTTCGAGGACGAAACTTTTTCTGAGTGGTGTATGATGTAGTGCCCCGTCCCGCTCAGTCAATCGGAGGAATCGAAATGCCGACGGCGTTCGGACTTGGTCTTGCAACGGCTACTCGAAGACATCGCTCAGGTAGGGTAGTTTTGATGAACTTGCCTCATCTTAGCCTTCACATAATAACTCGCATGTTTTCAACTTGCACAAGTAGGCTAATATAAAAGCTACGAACGCACATAGCTAAAGGAATAATTCCGACGGGTCGATATATGCTAGAACTTGGAAATGGTCCCACGGCCGTCTTAGAAGTGTGTTCAGCGTACTTTCAAAGTGAAACTCGAATCCTTCGTCCCGTAGCTTGGGAGAAGGAAGTTGGCTTAAATTGCTAAGTTGCCACGACACTCGAATTAGCCTAAGTCATAGGCGTCGCCTGCGTGAATGCTTGATAAAGCATGCACAGTCCCATCGTTTTGATCCAACGCTCGAATTAGCCTAAGTCATAGGCATCGCCGCATGAATGCTTGATAAAGCAGGCACGGTCCCGTTGTCCTAGGCTTGGCATAGCCTTCGTATGTCCCGTGGGTTAAGTCGTATTGCACGGCTTGTAGTTTAAGTCTAGGAACCCAAGAGTTTGATTATTCAAGTCGACCCCATGCATAGCACGTTCCCTCGATACGAAGCTTGGCGTAGCCTTTGTTCGTCGAGTCGTTGCCCGAATAAGTTAGACAAGAGTTGTGTTGGGCTATTAAAGCCATTTCTAGCACTGTCTCACTCTATCTGCGGTTGTCAAGTCGCGTAGTCCCTCGAGATCAAGGCTCGTCGTATAACTTATATGACTTGAGCGTCAGCGTCGCCTAGAGAACAAGGTCTGTCTAAGGCACGAGCCACGTTTGGCATGATGTAAAGTTAGCCACGGTCTATGGCACTTAAGGAATACTTTTTGTTCAAGTAAAGTTGGAAGGCTATGTTGTAGTCGTTCCCTCGATTTCAAGAAGTAAGTTCACGCAACCGTTTATCGCTGAGGCGGTCATTCGGGTGGGAGTCTCATAGTTCCTATACACATTTTCAAAGTATGAGGCGGTCCCTCGGTTGGGAGTCTCACGGTTTTGATCTATGTTATGCAAAGTGTGGTTTAGAGCACGAGATGCTAAGTATAGTTCCAGTCGTACCGTAACATTAGGCCATGCATTTACATGAGTCTAGATGTCTCATAGGTGCATGGTCATGGATAACTTGTCGACAAGGGCATTTGTTTCTTCGAGCGGCATCCCGGGGCCACGAGACCGACTCGGCCTAGGAAGAAACACGGTAATAGCCGAGCTGGGTAATAGGCAATAGTAGTTCGGAGACTTGCATCGGGGATCGCTACCTGCGGTACAAGGATCCCATTTGCCAGGCTATGTCCATGATGGCTTGTCGTGCCAGTGACCTTTTATATAGATAATTGGCGTGCTAAGCGGCGAATCCGCATGCACGGTGTCTGTCGTAACAAAGGAAGTGTAAGCACAGTATGACTTGAGTTATGAAATGTGTGCTCGGTTGTACCCAAAGTATATGAGGCCTAAGATTTGGCTATGTATAAGACACGTGCTTTGGCATACAATGTGGCATCGTACTTGAGTTCTCAACATGAGTTCCACAAGTTGGCTTAGACGCTACGAGCTAAGTCGAGAAGGGCCATAGGGCAAGTTTGGTTAAGTTATGTTGAGTTGCTGGACACGACCTCGAAATGTGAGGCACGGCCGCGTTTCTACAACACAAGTATAGGCAAGACAAAAATAAGGAGGCGCTGCCTCAGAGATATTGAAACACGAATCGAGTTCATGGCACGACCGAGTCGTTACGTCCCAGAGTATGGCACGTAAGACAAGTATGAGTCGGTATGTTGACGATGTAAGCACGAGAATGGTCTAGAGGCACTAAATAGTCTATATCCTAAAACTGATCCTATGACAAGAGTAGAAAGACAATCGTAAAGGGTTTATGTTTCACAAAGTAAATGAACGTGTCAGTTTTGTATGGGTGGACGAGGAGCTCACTCCACCAGTATAGTTGAGTACTGACACCCACATAGTTTTCATGTACAGGCGTAGGTAGAAGCTCGTGGTATGGGGCTCGCTTGGATGCGTCGAGGCATGGAGTTCCTTGGCGATTTGAAGCATGCGGCCACGTGGAGTCAAGACTTATACGGGATATAATGTATGGACGTCGCCTTTCGAAGCATCCGCTGGTTCAAGACTTGTATTGAGAGATGAGAGAGAGCTGAGTGAACTTGTAAAATGTGAGAAGAGTGAGCTTGAGTGATTGTAATCTTGGCCTTGCGCCCCCTTTGTAATCGTTGTCCCAATATCAATAAAATGCATCTTTTGAATGACTTGTGTTTTGTTCTAAATTTCTGCTACTATTATTCAATGTCTCTGCTTGGGACTAATGTGCGATGACCTCGTCGCAGCCGCTGTAATCAGCCGTTATGGAACCCACCTTGTACGAGCACAATCTAGGCTCGTGCGACATTATGACTCAGCAAGGACAATCGCTCCTACGGGAGCGGGGCGTGACACCGTATCATGAGCATATCGGTCCGTATCGGAGAGAATACTCAAGTGTTCGATGAAATGCCTCTTAGAACATTTTTTGCTTAATTTTCTAAACTAATTACATATTTAAGAAACTTATGATGTGTGGATTAATTCTGTAATTGACTTAGTCGATTTCTGTAGGGTTTGTTGTGTCTAAATAGACACGGGGACACTCGTACATGTACTGGTGCACTGTCCTGCTACTCGCGTGTCTAAGCACGCTGGACACAACACGGTTTGATGTGCCATCGGTTGGTAATGGTAGGGGCAACCTCTGACACGTGGCTCATGAAGTCTGGGTTGGTTTGGTTGGGTATTCAAGGAGAAATCCCTCCCATAGATGTCAGCCGTGCTTACACACACACGTTTTCACTGTGCTGATACACGTTGTTTGAAACACTTGCTGACACTCTTTGGATACTTGGTTGGACACTTTGACACCTTGTTGGACACGTTCAGGGATATATGTTAGACACACCTCTGTGACATAATGCTTGGACACACTATTGCACACTCGACACTTCACTCACTTCTTTGCCCACACACCCCCTTACTGCCTACAGCAGCTCACAGCAGAAACCCCCCTCTGTACCATGTACAACAAACCACACACCCCTTGTTATTGCAATTGGGTTGTATTACGTATACATGTTGTAGAGTTTGGGTTTTATGTTTTGATATCTATGATGTTGATATATGCATAGGTTAGTTCCAGTTTCAGAGTTTTTTATATGGTATATAAACTTAGTTTTCTGAGATGGGGATTGTTATGCTTTTGGGTTTTGTGAGATGAGTTATCAAGCTATGCATTGAGTATAGGTTATTCAGTTTTCAGTGGGTGTGTGGGGATTAGTTGAGTTGTATGTGGATGTGAGTATTGTTCAGGATATATGTTATATAGATATTTAGAGGTTATGATATATTTTGGACTGAGTTGCATTCTCAGATTTCTGAGAATGAGTTGAGAGTTGAGTTATAGATGAGTTTCTAGTTATGGTTGAGCTCTGAGTATAGAACTCAGTTAATAGATATATGAGCTATTAGGATATATATATATATATATAATATATA
>JANAVB010020823.1:0-49831 GCA_029216955.1 Iris pallida | reverse complement strand
TAATTTTTTAATTAATAATACTAAACATAGGATATGATTATTAATTAATATATAATACTAAAAATATTAATATATTATAATAATAATATAATAATATAGTAAATTATGATTATTTATAATTAACAAATTATTAATTAATATTATAATAATACTAATAAATTATTAATTGTGATTATAATGAAATTAACTAATTTTTTAATTAAAAATACTATTTTTATTAATTAATAATACTAATAAAATAGTTAGTTTATTATTAATTAACTAATTTTTAACGAAATTATTAAAGAATAAATATTTTTAACGAAATTATTAAAGATTAACTAATTTTTAATTTACTAATTTTTAACAAAATTATTAAATAATAAATATTTTAACGAAATTATTAAGAATAATTATTTTTTTTCTCCAAATCCAACCAAATTCAAGTTTTGGATTTTGTCATACTTTCCATATCCAAATTCATCTCCAACCAAACATAGGATTCCATGGATTTGTCTCCAAATCCAATAAAATCCAAATTCCACGTCCAAATACGGTTTACCAAACACACCTTAATTTTGAATAGTTCTTACTACTCTGCCGAAGCAAACCGTATTACTATATTGGTGTTTTTTTTTTTTTTTTACTTTGTTACATATTATTGTTCGATTTCTCCTCTGTTGGTTAGTCTTGGTGCCTGCAGGCACAACACAAGGGAAACTGCAGCCTTATTAAAATATGCACATATAAACCAAGAAAAATGGAATCTACAGCCTTATTAAAATATACACTTATAATTATTTATTTAGTAAACGGAAGAAAAAAAAATAGGTCTACAAATCATTATTGGCATCTAATCCATCATTTGTTCCTATTCTGCAGAATCATTCACAGCTAAGAAAATAATGAGTCAATTTCTGGGATTTACTACATAAAACCGATATGCCATTCACTCCTCAAGGGCCATATGCTAGGGTGAGCGTTTGGTTTATTCGGTTTTAACCGAATAGAAATACTAAAAATCCAATAAACCGAAATTCTAAAAATTTAAAACTGAAACCAAACCAAAATTAGCCAAAACCGAAACAGAACGAGTAACGATTCAGTATATTGATTTGTTCGGTTGGACTATTTCTATTGCATAATGGATATGGTCCAAAGTTGAAATCACAGTTAAATAGTATTTAAAAAAGATTTTTTTGACTTGTCCCCACTTTGTTTGTCCATTTCACGGTGCATCCCATTGTTTTGCAAAAATGTACAACACCTTCCACTATGGACCGTCAAAAATATTTTTTGGACCAAAATGTCCTTGTCTTCTTCCTCTTTCCTCTCCCCCCCCCCACCCCATCACTCCCCTTCCCTCCCTCGCGTGCAGGCCGCCGACGCTCCCCACACCGCCTCCGCTCTCCCCTCCCCGCTACCGCCCCCTCCCTCGCACCGGCCCTCCTCGCAAGCAGCGGTAGCAGAGGCAGCAGCAGCGGCATCGACGGGGAGGGGGCGAGGCACGGCGGAGGCGGGGAGGGCGGGGAGCGGGGCGGTGGCCGCGGGAGGGGGTTGGGTGATGGTGAGAGGAAAGAGGAAGAAGAAAATGGGAGGGACATTTTGATCAAAACGGTTGACCGTTAATTTCTGACGGATTCCGTCAAAAGTGGAAGATGGTGTATATTTTTGCCAAACAGTGGGGTGCACCGTGAAATGGGATAAACAAAGGGGAGCAAGTCAAAAAAATTCTATTAAAAATTATAATTTTTATACACATTTGTTATATTTGCGTCCAAATTTAGACCAGTTGTTAAATTACAAAATTTTGGTTTCAAAAGACAAATAAAATTGTTGTTTTCAAAATATACACATTTTAATTATAACATATGTTAATTGAGAATATTTATATAATTGCACAAGTCTTATTCGATTTTGACCGAAACTAAAATCCAAACCAAAACTAAAAATCTTCTCTCCAATGTGATTGATGCATGCATGACTCAGCTCAGGTTACAATTAAACCAGTACCTGAACATAAATTTTACATACTGCAGATAACAAAAGAATGATTGACAGTACAGATTTCTACTGCACAACAAGCCAGGCTCTGCTGTCCCATTTATTCTATCCCAATTCTACCCTCCCTATTACATGTGGGCCATCATCCATTTATACTCTCATGATCCACATGTAATAGGAAGGGGAACAGAACTGAGACAGGATAAATGAGACAGCAAACCTGCTTCCGTACGTGTTTGGGTTCCGGCATCGATTCGATGAGGTGTGTGGAAGGACAGTCTCGACAATAAACCTAAGTCAATCAACACCAACAAAAAACCTTAAAAAGAGTCTAAATAACTTGTCACTATCAGCTGTACATACATTGGTTCCTTTCACTTTCAGAAACAGCTCATGCATTTAACGGTTGTGTGGTCATCATCCTCTCTTCCCTCTATATCAACCATTTAGTCCACATTGGAATGGCAGAGAAAAGAAAGGATCAATGGCAGTGGAGAGCAGAGGGTGGGTGATGAAAGCCTATGCCGAGAGCGGGCGGCCAACGGAGGACCACCTCGAGCTCCGCGCAGGGGGTGGCGACCGACGCGGAGTCCATCCCCGACGGTCAGGTGGCAGTCCAGGTCCTCTGGGTCTCCATCGATCCTTTCCTCCGGTCCAGGATGACAGGCAGGCTCGACGGCCTCAGTGTGGACCCGTATCCACTTGGCCAAGTAGTACCGATATCCTCTCTTCCTTCTTTCATGTTAGAACTAGAATTGTTCAGCCATTAATGAACGTCCGTGCCTTGGGCTACTAGCACCAAGTACTCGCGCCCTTGTTAGCAATCACCTGAATAAAACGTATTATACGCAAATTTTTCCGTATCTTTCATAAACGTATAATACCTGTGTACTTTGACAGATTCAAATCAGTGCGGAAATTTTAAGCATGCGGAGTTTTAAAACGTGTTTCTGTAATAGTTTTTTTTTACATCTTGAAATAGTTGAAATGAGATCAAGTATTTATTTATAGCATGTGATATTCTAGACTAAATTTACTTTTCTTATAAATCACGAGTTTTGGAACAGGTAATAACTGCATTTGGTGCTGGAAGAGTTATAAACTCCAAGGACGAAAACTATACCGAGGGGGATATTGCCATCATTCCGTTCTGTCTGTAGAGGAATACTGCGTACTTCCATCGTTATCGTTTCGCAAGGTGGATGCGAGCAAGGGGATTTCACCTCTAGATTCTCAATGCCCTAGGTACGAGAACAAATTCTAAGCATACACCGTTATCGTTAGATGCCTAATATGCCATAGTTATTTGATTATGAAGATTTTGTATGAAACATAGGTGATAGAGTTGATTACTCAATTATCAAGTATCGTTTTGTATTGTTCTAATTAAAGAAGAGCAATCTTATTTTGACAACTAACAATCCAGTTTTTCATATGGTTGAAGTTTAAAAATAACCCAGGTCGACCACCAAAGGGGTGGTCTAGTGGTAAGTGGGTTTGAATGCTAGCCCGGACAAAAAAAAATGGGAATGAGAGGGGTCTTGGTGCTGATAGTATCCCAGAAGAGGGACGATCACAAATGACTGGTCTTATCTCAAAAATAAAAATAAAAACAAAAGATAATAAATGATAATCCAGGTTGAGGGACTTTGGGTGTAACCCCTCGACTCTGTGTTCTTCTTGCTAAGGAAAATTTATAATGCTATATTTACTGGAAGAAATAAAATTGCCTCGTATGTCTAAAATAACATAGAACTCGAAGAACTCGAAGAACTTGTATTAATGTCCTACCATTATGAACTGACCACCTTAGTAACAACTTTATTTACAATTTAATGTTTAACAAATCATACTAAATAACATAAGGGCCTTGCTTTAGCTATAGAAGAACATCAGACTTCATTATTAAGATATGTGCCAGTTCCATAGCTGTATCAATAAACAGAGTTCTTCGTGAATAATTTTAGAGCATAAAATTTTTTTCTATTCCTGATCGACGTTGTTATGTTTTCCAGGAGTTCCTGGTTTTGCAGCATGGGTGGGAGTTCACTTGATTGCAGACCCAAAGGCAGGGGAAAATGTATTCGTATCTGCGGCCGCAGGAGCAGTTGGTATGTTTGCAGGGCAGCTGGCTAAACTGAAAGGGTGCAGGGTGTGGGAAGTGCAGGAAACAGATGAAAAGGTAATCCATAACTTCAAGATTAATTAATTCGATTGCGAGAGCTCTCTACATTCAATCAGTCAGTTATGTCCTGTTCATACTAATAAAAGAAAGACATAAAAGGTTCAAATGTACATATCTTGGTGTGTAACATTATTACTCTTATTACTATCAACCTATTGTTATCTTACACGAATATGTCCACAGATACAAATATGAATATTTCAGATAGGTAGTATATAGTCACCTATATTGCATGTATGGACACGATACAGACACAAAGTAAACATGATTCAAGTTATTTAGCATTGCCTTCTTCTGTCGTGACAGGTAAATCTTCTCAAGGATGAACTCAATTTTGATGATGCTTTCAATTACAACAAAGAGACTGATTTTGATGTTGCTCTTAGCAAGTAAGTTCTTCTATTTCTTATCCTTAAGGGTAGTTTACCAATTTAACCAGTACATTATGTTAAGTTCAGTCAATTAAGCATCGGTAGCCAAACCAATGACATGCTTATCCAGTAAATTTGGGTCACGTACCAAGTACAAAGTTGCATAGAATTATTGTTTGGAATCTTCATCGAAAAGAGCAACTTGATTTTACTGAAAAAAAGTTCCACAAGAATATATGAATGGTCACATAACTAATGCAAAATAAAGGTAGTTAGGGAGTTTGATCTGAACCAACCCCCCTAACAGATATTTGGCTTTACTGGGGCTCTTCTGTATTTAGGAAAATTGGAGATTTCACTCTTTGGGAAGTAGTCTCATTGGCAAAGATGTTAAATACACCTAACCAATCATATGGATACAAATTTTATGAAATTGAGTTAATATATCCTCTCTTATGTTGACATGAATTTCAAGGTACTTCCCCGATGGCATTGACGTTTACTTTGAAAATGTTGGTGGGGAAATGCTAGAGGCTGTCCTCAACCATGTCAATAAGCGAGCAAGAATTCCGTTGTGCGGAATGATCTCTCAATATAATCAGGTGAGCGTCATAGGTAATAATTTTATCCATAAATGTATATATCAATAATTAGATTTGACAAATATGTTTTGGTAAAGTTATATCATGCTGAAATTCCCGCACCATCTAAAATCTAATTTTGTTCTTATTTTAGGTCTGGACAGAACGACAAGGCATTAGAAATTTACTAAACATGGTTGGTAAAGATGTTAAGATGGAAGGATTTATGATTGGCTCTCATATTCATCATTTTGGCGACTTCGCAGAGGACATTGAAGGTTATATAAGAGAAGGTAAGCTGGTTTCAAAGTTCAAAATGAACAATGGCATCGAGAGTTTTCTACCGAGCTTAGTCTCGCTCTTTTCAAGTTCAAATGTTGGAAAGGTTATTATTGAGGTCAACAAATAGATGAGCATAGATTCCTCTCTTGTTCTCAGATTGTGGCTCTCTATCAAACAATAAAACAAGGGATGTCTGTTACATTTTTCATGTAAAAATGCGAACATGTATCATTCTAAAGCAAATAAGAGTTGGTTATGTTAAAGTGGGCTTGTTGAGAATCCACACTGATGTGAACCCTAGATCAAGTTGAGTTGTAAAGTATTGTTCTTGTAGAATGGAATAAAATAGATGATTTCTTTATTGAAGAGAGACTACACATATATATAGGAGAGGCTAGCCTCCTCTCCTATTACTCTAAGCAATGTGGGACTAAAGCCCAATAACTAATAACTCTAATATAACACTTAACACCCTTCCTCAAGCTGGAGTATAGATGTCAATCATGTCCAGCTTGTTACATAAAAATTGAACCCGGGGATCCAGAAGAGGCTTTGTGAAGATATCAGCTATCTGGTCGCCGGTTCGCACATGTTGAAACTTTATCACTCCTTTTGTATATTCATCACGAACAAATGAATTTCAATTTCAATATGCTTCGTCCGTTCATGAAATACTGGATTGGTGGCAATGTGAATAGCAGATTGGTTATCACACCATAGGTCTGCCACTTGAGATCCTGGTCTTCTCCCAGTTCTTGTAGGAGATGCTTCATAATAATATCTCTGACGTGCCATGAGCAATAGCTCGATATTCTGCTTCCGAGCTTGAGCGTGCTATCACACTTTGTTTCTTGCTTTTCCATGATACTAGATTTCCGCCAACAAATACTGAGTAGCCAGATGTAGACCGTCTATCTGTCAAACTTGTCCCCCAGTTAGCATCAGTAAAACAATCAATGCGAGTGTGTCCATTATTCTCCATTCGAATTCCTTTTCCTGGATTCTTTACTAGATAATGTCACGCCCCGCTCCCGTAAGAGCGATCGTCCTCGCTAAGACGTGATGCCGCACGAGCCTAGATTGCGCTCGTGCAAGGCGGGTTCCATAACGGCCGATTCCAGCGGCTGCGACGGGGTCGTCGCACAGAAGTCCCAAGCAGAGACATTGAATAATAGCAGCGAAATTTAGAACAAAACACAAGTCATTGTAAAACACTCTTTTATTAATATTGAAACAAGGTTACAATGGGGCGCAAGGCCAAGATTACAAGTCTCTCATGCTCACTCAAGCTCACATTACAAGTCACTCTGCTCTCTCTCATCTCTCAATACATTTGTCGATCCAGCGGAAGCTTCGGAAGGCGATGTTCATACATTATGTCCCGTATAAGTCTTTACTCCATGCGGCCGCACGCTTCGAATCGCCAGGGAACTCCGTGCCTCGACGCATCCAAGCGAGCTCCGCGCCACGAGCTTCTACCTGTGCCTGCACATGAAAACTATGTGGGTGTCAGTACTCAACTGTACTGGTGGAATGAGCTCCTCGCCCACCCATACAAACCCAACACGTTTGATTTTTTTTGTGCAACATAGTCACTTCTTATCAATTGTCTTTCTAGTCTTGCCTTAGGATCAGTTTTATGACCGACGCCTTGCCTATTTTGTGTTTTTAGACCATCTCGTGCTTGCGACAACGGTGTTAACTCATACTTTGCCTTTAGACCCTTCTCGTGCCAACAACGTTAACCTATCAAGTCGTGTTTGCCTTACGGCCATAATCAGAGACGCAACTACGTGATGAGGCTCCATTTCCGTGTGACCGTGCTACAAACCCTTGCTGAGGCCGTGCCTCGCAATTCAGTGAGACTTAACCATATCGTCGCCTTGCGGCCCTTGCCGCCTAGCGGCCCTTGCTACTTTGACCACCAACTGACCAAATAGAGACTTGTGAACTTAGTGTCACTTGACCGACTTGCCTTGCGGCGATTCCTGACTTAAAAAACAACTCAAACCCAACTTTTGTAACTCACATGTCAACACTTGAGACTCGACGCCACATCTCGTGCTGAAGCACGACGTCTATGTTGAAACCCAATCTTAGGCCCAAACTTTGTGTTCTAACTGTACACACCTTCAACTCAACTCAATCCAAAGGCATACACGCGGATAACCGCTATTTGCCGACATCTATATGAACTTGGCCACTAGCATCACAAGCTATACCTTGATGTATAGTTTTGTTAATCGGGATCCTTTCGACGCAAGTAGCTAGCTCCGTCGCAAGTCCCCGCTTAACCTGTGCAGAAACCTTATGCACGACTATACCATGTTTCCTCCTAGGCCGAGTCGGTCCCATGGCCAAGGGTTGCCGCTCGAGGATTCATCGCCCTTGTCGATAAGTTGTCAAATGACCATGCAAGACTCGACACAAACTGACGTCTCACACAGTCATTCCTCTACCAATGTTACCATCTCTTTCGAAACCAAGGTCAAGACTTCTATCCTTGAGACCCCTCGACGACCCACGGTCGCGAGCATTCCTTCCTTGAGACCCTATCATTTGGCTCAACTCATGAACGCCTATTTGATAGTCCTTTCTCAAAACTCACTTTGAATCAATTGTAGTCCTTGCCTTAAACACTAAGTCCGTGCATCGTGCCTTAAGCCAATCGTGCTCTACGCGACACTCCTGCCCGAGTCGATGGGCCTTGAGATCGTGGGACTACTTAACTTTGACAAACCGCGAAAGAGCGGGACAGTACTTGTAATGTCTTAGGTCGACCGGCATAACTCTGCCTAACTTAACTTCGCAACAACTTAACGAGCAAAGGCTACGTCAAGCTTTGCCTTAACGGATCGTGTCGTGCACGCATCCAACTTGAACGACCAAGTCACTCGGGTTCCTAGACTTAGGTCACAAGCTGCTCAACGCAACTTAACTCATGGGCAAGCCAAGGCTATGCCAAGCTTTGGACGACGGGACCGTGCATGCTTTATGAAGCATTCATGCAGGCGACGCCTATGACTTAGGCTACGATCATAACTTCGCCTACTCAACCAACTTTCCTTCTCCTAAGCCACGGGACGAAGGATCGAGTGTCATTTTCAAAGCACGCCGTACACCAACTCTAAGCCGACCGTTGGACCTTTCCATATTCTAACTCAATTCGACCCGTCGGGATTATTCCCTTTAGCTATGTGGATTCATCTCTTTTATTATTAAGCCTACTTGTGCAAGTTGAAAACATGCGATTTATTATGTGAAGGCTAAGATGAGGCAAGTTCACCGAAACTACCCCACCTGAGCGAGCGGTCGCCTCGACCGAGACGATGTCTTCAAGCAGCCGTTGCAAGGCTAAGTCTGAACGCGTTGGCGTTTTGATTCATCCGATTGACTGAGCGGGACGGGGCACTACAGATAACACAAAATTCTGAAAACTGCCTGCCAGTGTGGAACTTGGAGAAGCCATAAATCTACTTGCGACGCTTACTGTAAAAGAAATATCCGGACGCGTCATGGCTGCCAAGTAGTTGAGTTTTTCAACCACTCGACGATACTGATCTGGATTGGTCATCAGGACCCCTTCGTCTGGGAGTAATTTTGCCCCTGGATCCATAGGTGAGTTTGCTCCCTTTGCTTGCATCATGCCTGCATCATTTAGTATATCCAGTACATATTTTCTTTGAGACTTTACAATGTCCCGCTTACCCCGTGTGACTTTAATGTCCAAGAAATAGTTCAAGGATCTCAAATCCTTGGTTTGAAATTGTTCTCCAAGAAACTTCTTGAGACTTGCAATACCCTGGCTGTCATCTCCCGTGATTACAATATCATCAACGTAGACACCAAGAAGTATTCTTCCAGCAGATGTGTGTCGATAGAAGATTGAATGGTCCTTCTTCGACTGACACATTCCAAATTGAATAACCACCAGTGTAAATCTACCAAACCATGCACGAGGTGATTGTTTCAGGCCATAGAGGGCCTTCCTTAGACGAAACACCTTACCCTCTGTCACTCTCCGTTCCCAGAATACGTATTTTTATGCATGTACTACTTGAATGTATTTATTTAATATTTATCATGTATTTAAATTCCTTTAATTCACGCTAATTAATTTTCTGCATTTTACTTTTTGCTTTTATTCTCTGCTTTAGCTTTGTTTTAGGTTCGGCCTAGGTTGGTTTATTTTCGGGTTCATAGTGGTTCATCATAAACCGAACCCAATCCTCAACCCAACACCCCCATTTAAAGCCCCATCCCCTTCACATGAGAACCCATATTTTTATGGTTCATTTATCTCCCTTTCGTGATCCTAAGAGAGTTTAGAACTTGGCATTTTTCATTTTGAAGTCTTATTCTTAGTAGATCTAGAGTTACTTTTTTGGATTTTAGTGGTTTTGATCTGTTAACTTCCTTACTTCCAAGTTTTGTTCATTCCCGTTTCGTTGAGGTGGTGTTATATGCCATTCTGAACCATGGGAACCCCATTTCTGGCTTGGAACGAAGGTTCCATAGGAATTGGAGTTCGGGAGGAACTTTACGCTCACGTTATACGTGCAAGCGTAGTATTGAGTTTACGCTCACGTTTTCACGTGCCCGCGTAGCGCTGAATTTTTACGCTCACGTTATACGTGCTCGCGTAGCATCAGCTTTTTACGCCCACGATCACTCGTGTCAGCGTGAACAAGTTTTTAAGCAAAGTCTACTTAACTTGGCGTATCCCTTTTTACGCGTATTCATTCAAGCGTAAAAACTTTACTTTTTTACGAGCGTTACTTTTTGCGCGTGCGATGTTTTACGCGCACAGTGTCTCAGGCGTAAACTCAATCTTTTTACGCGTAACCCTGTTTTTACGCGTAGCTCTTTTTACGCGTGCTCCTTGGCTCGGCGTAAAACGAGTTTTACGCGCAACTTGTTCCGTTACTTTTTACGCATACTTCCTTTACGCGTATTATCCATGTATACACTTTGACCCTTACGCGTATAAGTTACGCGTAACGTTACTTTTTACGCGTACGTTCTTTGCGCGCGTATTTCGCCACAGCGTAAAGCTTGGCGTAACTTGTTGGCCTTAGCGTAAAAACTTGGGCATAGAACCTTGGCGTAATCTAACCTTGGTGCTTCTATTGCTCTATAATTTATTCATTTAATGGTTGCATGAACTCGATAATCTTGGCATGTTAATATTTTTAATACATATGGTTGTGTAGAACGTGCCCTGTGTCTTGATTAGTTTATGGATACCCAGTATGACTAGAATTTAACCCTGAGAATTGTAGACTCGACCATACTAAATAATAGTTTGACTTTCATGCCTTGTTACAAATTAACATTGATTGTTAACTTTACTAATAATTGATCATGCGTTCCTAGTTGGAACTAAGAGACTGGCTAGTCGTCTTATTGAATTGAATGAATGAGACACGTCCATATGGGCTATGAGCTATTGCAACCGATTAGCCGATCCCGAATATTGGCATACAGGCATGTGCAGGCTTCAATTTATTTTTCTACAAAAGCAGCATGTATACTTTATGGTCAAGGCATGATTATTCCGTAGTTAGTTTTGATTGTTGCATTACGCTATGTAAGACCTACAACCTAACCGCACGGATATCGTTGTAGAGTTGCGCATATCGTACCCCGTACAAAGGTACTCATTCTGAATAACCATGATCCACGGCATGGAATTTCACTTAACATAAAGGCTATTAAGTTAATAAAATAATAATTGCATGGAGAGAATGGATTCCCGAGTTCTTACATGGCAGCCCACTTTGGGACTATTAAGTGCCCGACAGGCCGGCTGGTTCCCACAGATACTGCAAACCTGCCACACGGGCAGGGAGCGGTATCTGCTTATATTATTTATTGTACATTGTATATTAACGACGGGCGTCCCGCCGGGACTCGTCTAAATACATGATTGGCGCAATTGATTGATTGGGTAAACTAGCCTTGTTGCGCATTGTAAGAACTGAGAAATCCTTATTGCATAAAACCAAGGTAACTTGGAACTTACAGTAGCAAGCCGTAGTAGTTGAATGGGCGTTTAAATTGATTTGTTTGTGTACTGTATCTACTCTGTTAACTAACTGAGAGGATCAGAATGTCAGGGCATGACGGGTCAACTTCTGTCCTTGTTTGGTTGGGAAGTTGGTTCGAAGTGTCGTGATGTTATGTGAACCCCAGTAGCAAGTAGAGATCTATTTATTCCTAACTCTTATCACTGGTTTTAAATTCTCATGTCGTGCTTCCTTGTGGTACTTGCTATTAGAGGTCTAACCTCTCTAGTTTTGCATGGCCAGATTTAGAGCCGATTCCCGAGGACTCAGCTTACTTCTACCTCCAAGATGGTCAATACTAGAGGAATGATCGCAGGAGGACTCGAGTGGGTTCCTTACCTCCCCGCTCGTTTTGTTATTTACTTTATCTTGTCGTTTGGCACCGACATGTTAGTCGGACCGTCTTGTACTTACTTTTACATAATTGTAACTAAAGTCAGGCTGCAGCTGATAAACAATTGTGTATACCTTGCTACATCATCTGACTATGTTCTGTAAAGCCAGATATCAAGAACATTTTGACTGAGCGTTTGGGACGCCTTACTGCTTTATCTTACATGTTCTTTATTTCTGTTTCTTGTTTGAATGATTGAGACAATAGATGTAAAGTAACCATAGTGAGACTTTCATGTAGTATGCACCCCTCGTCTTGTTAGACAGCATTGATCGTATTATACGGTATTCATCTACCCGTAATACGTAGCTGGCTGAGTCATTCCTCCGCTCTCCAGTATTCTGGTTCTGGGGCGTGACACCCTCCCTTGCAAAGAACCCGGGAGGTTGCATCACATATACTTCTTCATCAAGATCCCCGTGGAAGAAAGCATTCTTTATATCGAGTTGAAGTAAAGGCCAGTCATAGCGAATGGCCAAGGCCACGAGGACACGAACGAACGTCATTTTGGCCACGGGAGAAAAAGTCTCGAAGTAATCCTCACCATAGGTTTGAGAGTAACCTTTGGCCACCAGACGAGCTTTCAATCGGTCAAGAGTGCCATCTGGTTTTACTTTAATCGTGAACACCCATTTACAGTCGACTGCCTGTTTACCATGAGGTAGATCGACTAAGTCCCAGGTATGATTCTTCTGGAGAGCCTTCATCTCCTCGTGCATAGCAGCACGCCAACCAGGATGTCGGAGACCCTCCTCAGCGGTCTTGGGGATCTGAATCCCATCAATAGTAGCTACCAGAGACTGAGTGTGACTGGTAAGTCCTTTGTAGTTGTTAACATACAAGGGATGATCTCGACATGCACGACGAGAACGTTCTGGAGGCGGAATTGCCGGAGCTGCTGGCGGAATTGGTGGAGCTGCTGGAGGGACAGATGGAGGCAACTCACTGGAGCCGGAGCTGCTGGTGGAACCAGAGGAGGAAGATTCTGTGGTTGATGTCGTTAATGGCTGAATCGGTGTATGTGGACCATCCTGGGAGACTGGCTCGGTAAGGAGGGCACCCGTACGGGAGGTTGTTGTGTTTGATGAGGAAACAACAAAAAATCTTCTTCGGGATAGATCAGGGGACGGACTGTTGATTGGGGGAACGGAGGAAATTTTGTTTCGACAAAGGTAACATCCCGAGTGAAAAAATATCGCTTTAAGACAGGAGAGAAACACCGATACCCTTTCTGATCTTTAGGATACCCAAGAAAAATACATTGTATAGCCTTAGGATCCAATTTAGAAAGGGTTGGTCGGGTATCCCGAACATAGCATAAGCAACCAAAGATGCGGGGAGGCAGAGGAAACGGCTCTCTTCCAGGAAAGAGCCTAGAGAAGGGAGTGCTACCATGGAGAACTGACGACGGCATGCGATTAATAAGATAACAAGCTGTAAGGACCGCATCCGACCAAAATCTCTTGGAAATACGTGCTTGAAACATAAGAACACGTGTTGTTTCCAATAAATGACGATTCTTGCGTTCGGCTACACCATTTTGTTGTGGTGTGTACGCACAAGAGGTTTGGTGGATGATGCCGTTGCTGGCCAGATGTTTATCAAGATCACGAGATAAATACTCACGACCATTGTCACTCCGAAAGGTTTTGATTGGATGACCAAATTGTGTAGTTATCTCGGCATGAAAGTAACACCAGATGTTAAATAATTTAGCGCGACTTTTCATTAAATAAATAAAAGTGACACGTGAGTAATCATCGACAAACGTAACAAAGTACTTAAAACCCATTACAGATTCAGTCGGACAAGGTCTCCATATATCAGAATGCACCAACTCAAAAGGAGCGGTTGCAAGATTATTTGGACTCACCGGATAAGAAACCCGATGATGCTTAGCTAAACTACATGGCTCACAATGAAAAGAAGAGGGAATAGCTAAAGATGGGTACATTTTCTGGAGAACTGGAGACGACGGATGACCTAACCGACAATGTAACTCGACCGGATCAAGTTTCATGCTTGCACAAACAACAGAAGGAGTTGCGTCAAACAGGTACAAGCCTCCAGCAACATGCCCCTTACCAATAGTCTTCCCAGTTGTCAGGTCCTGAAAAACACAATTATCAGAAAAAAAGGTTACCGAGCAATGAAGTTCACGAGTAAGTTGACTGATAGAAAGTAAATTGAACGGGTTCCCAGGAGTAAGTAGAACAGATGTAACTGACAGTCCGGGAAAAAGAGTGGCACTTCCACGGCCGCGGACTGCCAGAGAACCGCCATTGGCAACAGTAATGCCAGAAGCACGACGGACAGGTATATAATCGTGTATCATACCTGCGTCACCAGTCATGTGTGAGGATGCACCAGAGTCAATTATCCCCTGCTTGGGTTTTACTATGCATGCTGCGGAATATCCGACTGTGGAACCAGACGTTGATGCTTCACCACGACATTGAGCCTCGAACTCAAGAAATTCCGCGTAAGAATCGTCGCTCATCTGAACCGAACGAACGATATTATCAGTAGCATCCGAAGTAATATTGGCAACATGAGCTTTAGGGCACTGCCACTGGAAATGTTCCTGTTGGCCACAGTGGAAGCATGTTCGTAGTCGTCCCCCATCACGACCACCATTGCCGCGTCCGCCATCGCGACCATAAGTCCGACCACCTCGTCGTCCACCACGTCCACCACGAACGCCAGGACGAGCAGCGCTACCAAGGGCAGATCGATCAGCAGGAGTATCTCCCGGAGTGGTCTCAACCACCTTTGCGGCCCGAAGAACACGGAAGTGGGCCTCCATCAAAGATGGAACATCAGATCCAGCAATAATCTGGAATCGAGCTGAGTCCGCATCAGGACGGAGAGATGCAAGATATGCCATAACATGAAGCTGCTCGCGTTGAGCCCGAGCTTCATTGATATCCGCCGTCAAAGGAAGAACACGATCAATTTCATCCACCATAGCCTTGAAGGATCGGAAGTGGTCCTTATTGTCACGCCCCGCTCCCGCAGGAGCGATCGTCCTCGCTAAGACGTGATGCGCACGGGCCTAGGTTGCGCCCGTGCAAGGCTAATCCCAGAAACGGCCGATTTGAGCTAGGCCACAGAGTCGCACAGAGTGTCCCCATTTGCAGCGGAAAGTAAACGAACACAAATTGAAGCGAATTCCAACTCTTTATTGATTTTCAAGAAGTTTACAAGCGGCGCTAGGCCGAGTTTACAAGTCTCTCAAGCTCTCTCTCTCTGAACATAAAAGACGTGTCAAGTGGCTTACAAGATGGAATGATTCATGGCGATGTTCCGATACATTATGTCCTGTATAGGGTGCTTCAGCTTCTTGCAACGTTCCAAGGTCCCAGAGTTGGCTCCGCGCCTTAACACGTTCGATGGAAGCTCCGCACCTGCCGGCGTCTCCTGCATCCTGCAAGCAGACTGTGGGGTTATCAGAACATTGTTATGCACTGGTGGGGAGGCTAGCTCGCCCACAATGCTATCATTACCAAACACGTTCTATTTACTTTTGTGCACCGTCTATCATTCATTGTCTTACTAATCTTGCCTTAGGGTCAATTTCATGGCACATATCATAACCTATCTCGTGTTGCCGAATTCAAGTGTCGCATGGAAATACATGCACGACTTACCCATACTTACCGTCCGGCCTTCCCTGTCCAAAGTAAACCAAGTTAGTCAACAATTCATATAAAATTTCAATGTCAGTGCGTGTCCCTGCCTCAGGTCCTAGCGCGACGTAGGCATGTTTCCTAACTCAATTTCACGAAGTACTCTTTATCCTTTGGTGTGTTATATTTCAAGCCTGTTCAGAAGGCACTTCATTTAGTTAACTTAGACCACTTTGTTCAATGCAAGGACTTGCACGTGGATTGCCACCAACAAAGCCCACTTAACTCTATATGCATCGGTCGCTGGCATCACAAGCCATTTTGGACCCTTTTCCCTTGGTATTTTGCAACTATTCAGAGCGTGCGGGCTGGTACACGTTGATAGTGTCTTGAAATACCCTGCACTTACGTCCCCCGGGTGACCAAGCCCACACCCAGGCAACCCGTAAGCCCCCTTTGATTTCCGCCTAGGCAGGCCACGATCCTCCCTTTGATCATGCCGCAGAAATCCCTTATATCTCCCACCTCCCGTATACGAGGGGATTGTCCACGACCATTTCGTATTATTTGTCCTTTTTAACTTAACGGCTGTCTCCGAGCCGTAGGCTAACCCTTAGCCATAATGCGTTATCGACCAGGTTGGCATCCGTGGAGCGCGGGTAGCAAGCCCCGTTGCACGTGTCCGTCATACCTGTCGCTAACCATTCATTTCTTTCTTATCTTTTATTCATTCTTTCTTTTCTTTCTTTCACTTGTCCGTTCGTTCATTGATTCATTCACATATTCATTTATTCATTCGTCGATTCATTCATTCACTTATTCGTTCATTCATTCATTCATACATTTTTGCAACTCCCCGTGCGGGAGTCGCCTTGGCGACCCATCGGTCCCATAGTCTTTCAATGTTGCTATACTCTACTCGGAACGATTATGTTGATAGTCTTCCGTTTCATTGTTGTAAACCATTCATTGTTTCATTGTTGAACGCATAAGGGACTTGTACGTAAGCTTGTGCCTTAGCACGAGCGTGGAGCGCGGTGCGAGAGTTCTCACATTTTTCATGTTCTTTTCCATATTCTATACAAGCATACAAGATGGGATTATTCCCTTAGCTATGTGCGTTGAGTCATTTATTAGCATACGCGGTGTTATCGCCTAGCGATTCTAGCATTAGTGTCCGTATTGTTATGTGTCTAGGCTAAGCAAAGACGGGTTCATCGGAGCCACCCACCTTAGCGATGTTCGCATCGACCGAGCGATACTCCGAGCGTGCCTTTGAAAGTCTAAGTCTGGATTCCTCTTGACGGGCCAATGTAAGCCTTGCATCGATTCTTCATCAGGTCGATGCCAACTCTTCGGGTCGACGGCTCGTTTGAGTCGTTGCACTTGCCGTTTGAATCGGCGTTCCGCTGGGACGGAGCGGGTCATTACATAATACACCACTCAAAACAAGTCTCGTCCTCGAGACTTCCTGAGTGCAGGTCATCCTACCATTCCTTAACTCGTGTCGTCGTGTTTCTTAGACAATCCCTATCGAATGGCTTTACCGCTCGATAGCACCGATCTATACTCGATACCTTTCTAAGTTTCCGTGTCGCATACGTTTGGTCGATTTTATTGAATTACTTTTCATTTATTTTAGAGTTGATGGTACTTATTCAATTCAAGTGTTTCTTCGTCTTGGTTGCTATTTTTTCGTGTCATGGGACTGAAATGGTCGCACGAGGCACGTTGTAATTCGTCAAATACGAGGGTCGTAGGCTGAGGCAAACTCACTTTCGTTTATCTCGGTCATCGAGAGGACCCGATTCGCTTCTCAAGCGTTCTTGTCCACGAAATTAGTATAATATCTTCTTAGCGGGGTCGACCAAGTCTAAGTAATTTTCGTCCGATTCAAGATCAAGTATTGCACTATCATCGAGTATATCTTCCTATCAATGGTTCAATTCGTTATACCAACTTTTATTTGCACGATATCGATTCCATATCATTCACTTGTTTAGGGCCAATCTCGTTGTCGTTCACGCACACTCCGCTCACACGTTTCTTGATTCCGAGCCATGCTCGTTCTAGTATCATTCCTTTCTTTTAACACGATCTCAATCCCCGATACTTTCCATTCCTCAAGTCTCGTTTGGAATTCAACATGTCACTTGGTTGGATCGTGCACGCATTCCAGGCGTCCCCAAAATACATGCATTCACCAAACCGCGTGATAGAGAATTCATCATTCTCACTCGAGTCACATCGTGCACATACTCACGCGTCCCTGAAATATATGCATGTCAGCCGAATCTCGTGAGCAGGGTTTCCTATTCTTGCATCATTCAATCCATCCATGTCAATCCTCAAGATCAATCTTTTGATTTCTACACTTGAAACAGGGCGTCTCGCCTAACCGCTAGGCCATTTCTCAAGGCTAAGTCAATGTCAGGATTGGAATCATAGTTCCCCAACAATAATGCCAACACTGACCCCAATCCTAGGGTCAAACCAAAGTCGGTAGTACGGAATTTTCTACCCAAGCTCGCGTCACTCAGATTTCTAAACATCGAGCACGATCACCTATTCGCATCAATGCATTCGTTGCGCGTATTCGAATCCATTCAAATCACCAATTCTAACCAATTCATGTATTCGATCACGAGGTCGTCTAGCTTTGACAATATGTTGCGTCCCAAATCTCACGCGAGTCCGATTATCCACGGTGGTTCATGAATCACCATGCAACGCTCCCGCGGAATAATTATTCTCATCGGGGCTTAACTCTTGCTTGCGTCTAGACTAATTCATTCTCGATACGCGGATTGGATCTATGCAATCCTCAAATTCAACCGTCACGCACGCTAAGTCATTCTCGAGTCCACATTCGCGTCAAACCACAAGTCGATGTATCAAATTTGCCATGCCATGCAAGTTCGATCACCCCCGCTGTATGAATCACCATAACAGCGCTCACGCAGAGTGATCGTCCTAATCGGCGTGACGCATGTGCGAGGCTGGAGTTGCGTTCGCATAAGACAAGAACGTTAACATTGTGGTTGTCAACGAAGCATATCCAAACATTTTCATTTTTCATCCAAGCCAAGATCTCGGTTCAATAGTCTGACCGTCATTCGTTCAACTGGAAAATCCTCGAGCCACATCTATATTTTCCTCGACACATTTCAATATCCCGAGTATAGCATCCATCGGAACAATGACATTTGCACGATCGTCATTCGCCGAGTCAGAGTACCCCCGAGTTATCGCATATCGATCTTTGATACGCCAATACCATCGACGATATGCGTAACCTGACGATCTTCCTTTGCAACCAATTTCGAGTCGTGCAGCTGATGCTATTGTCCGAATTGGATATACCACAATTCCATTCGATTCACTCCAAGATCAAGTTCGATCGCTATTCCTCAAGCTAGTTTCAATATTGTTCTCCAAAATTCAAGTCACATTTCATTTGACCCAATTCGAAATCACAAATGCTATCCTCTAGCTTCCTCGATCAAGACATACATCTTTATTCATTGTTCCGAGTCATTTTCTAACTTGCGTTCCCATTGACAAGTTGTCCGAACGACATCTCGTTCGGGACATTCGAAGTCACGACCAAACTAAGCGTGATGCGTTCTAAGGCTTTGCGAGATCGCATCGCTTCGCCGACATACTCGTTCTATCCGTATATCCTTTAGTCTTGCTCGAACAATTTCTATGTCGTCCATACACCACTCAGGGTTCGAGCCACTCGACTAGCCGTCAACACTCATTCTTATTCTTCCTCGAAGCTATCACATACACCACTCGGATTCGAGCCATCCTATTTAATCCATAATCACATTCGCATCATTTGCTAAGACATATTTCAGATTCGTTCGACGAATTCTCTAGCATAATCGCTTATGTCGTATCGACGCACTAAGTCGTTCGCACTATTCCTCAAAATCCAAATCAATCTTTCGTGCACGCCTAAGCGTTAGTTTGATAGCGTCCCTATCGATAGACACTCTAAGTGTAGCTTCGTTCCCGACCGAACGATACTTAATATCGCTCGCAACAAAAGGTCGAGGTGCGCGACGGGCGGCACAACTTAGCCAAAAGGCCGTGTGCATAGCTATCCCGTGCGGACTATACTTTGGTCTCGTGTACTCGTTCGCTATAGTCAGCGTAAGGTTATTCAAGCATGCTTTGCGTTTGCTAACTTCTAGCATTTTAGTTTTCTTTCGACTTAAGTCCGTCATGGTTTGGCACAAAGGCCTTCGCCTATCGATCCCGTTCAACCGAGTACTTGTACGAGCTTTTGAAAATATTAGACTTATTGTATGGAACATCCCAAGGCACAATGAGAGAGCGTACACTTCTTTTTCCAACGACGAGCTTTCAAAACTGAGAAAATCGAAATGAAGTCCAAGGACGTAAAGTCGTGCTTTGATACCAATCTGTCACGCCCCACTCCCGCAGGAGCGATCGTCCTCGCTAAGGCGTGATGCCGCACGGGCCTAGGTTGCGCCCGTGCAAGGCTAATCCCAGAAACGGCCGATTTGAGCTAGGCCACAGAGTCGCACAGAGTGTCCCCATTTGCAGCAGAAAGTAAACGAACACAAATTGAAGCGAATTCCAACTCTTTATTGATTTTCAAGAAGTTTACAAGCGGCGCTAGGCCGAGTTTACAAGTCTCTCAAGCTCTCTCTCTCTCTGAAACATAAAAGGCGTGCCAAGTGGCTTACAAGATGGAATGATTCATGGCGATGTTCCGATACATTATGTCCTGTATAGGGTGCTTCAGCTTCTTGCAACGTTCCAAGGCCCCAGAGTTGGCTCCGCGCCTTAACACGTTCGATGGAAGCTCCACACCCGCCGGCGTCTCCTGTATCCTGCAAGTACACTGTGGGGTTATCAGTACATTGTTATGCACTGGTGGGGAGGCTAGCTCGCCCACAATGCTATCATTACCAAACACGTTCTATTTACTTTTGTGCAGCGTCTATCATTCATTGTCTTACTAATCTTGTCTTAGGGTCAATTTCATGGCACATATCATAACCTATCTCGTGTTGCCGAATTCAAGTGTCGCATGGAAATACATGCACGACTTACCCATACTTACCGTCCGGCCTTCCCTGTCCAAAGTAAACCAAGTTAGTCAACAATTCATATAAACTTTCAATGTCAGTGCGTGTCCCTGCCTCAGGTCCTAGCGCGACGTAGGCGTGTTTCCTAACTCAATTTCACGAAGTACTCTTTATCCTTTGGTGTGTTATATTTCAAGCCTGTTCAGAAGGCACTTCATTTAGTTAACTTAGACCACTTTGTTCAATGCAAGGACTTGCACGTGGATTGCCACCAGCAAAGCCCACTTAACTCTATATGCACCGGTCGCTGGCATCACAAGCCATTTTGGACCCTTTTTTCCTTGGTATTTCGTAACTATTCAGAGCGTGCGGGCTGGTACACGTTGATAGTGTCTTAAAATACCCTGCACTTACGTCCCCCGGGTGACCAAGCCCACACCCAGGCAACCCGTAAGCCCCCTTTGATTTCCGCCTAGGCCGGCCACGATCCTCCCTTTGATCATGCCGCAGAAATCCCTTATATCTCCCACCTCCCGTATACGAGGGGATTGTCCACGACCATTTCGTATTATTTGTCCTTTTTAACTTAACGGCTGTCTCCGAGCCGTAGGCTAACCCTTAGCCATAATGCGTTATCGACCAGGTTGGCGTCCGTGGAGCGCGAGTAGCGAGCTCCGTTGCACGTGTCCGTCATACCTGTCGCTAACCATTCCTTTCTTTCTTATCTTTTATTCATTCTTTCTTTTCTTTCTTTCACTTGTCCGTTCGTTCATTGATTCATTCACATATTCATTTATTCATTCGTCGATTCATTCATTCACTTATTCGTTCATTCATTCATTCATACATTTTTGCAACTCCCCGTGCGGGAGTCGTCTTGGCGACCCATCGGTCCCATAGTCTTTCAATGTTGCTATACTCTACTCGGAACGACTATGTTGATAGTCTTCCGTTTCATTGTTGTAAACCATTCATTGTTTCATTGTTGAACGCATAAGGGACTTGCACGTAAGCTTGTGCCTTAGCACGAGCGTGGAGCGCGGTGCGAGAGTTCTTACATTTTCCATGTTCTTTTCCATATTCTATACAAGCATACAAGATGGGATTATTCCCTTAGCTATGTGCGTTGAGTCATTTATTAGCATGCGCGGTGTTATCGCCTAGCGATTCTAGCATTAGTGTCCGTATTGTTATGTGTCTAGGCTAAGCAAAGACGGGTTCATCGGAGCCACCCACCTTAGCGATGTTCGCATCGGCCGAGCGATACTCCGAGCGCGCCTTTGAAGGTCTAAGTCTGGATTCCTCTTGACGGGCCAATGTAAGCCTTGCATCGATTCTTCATCAGGTCGATGCCAACTCTTCGGGTCGACGGCTCGTTTGAGTTGTTGCACTTGCCGTTTGAATCGGCGTTCCGCTAGGGCGGAGCGGGTCATTACACTTATGAGACTTGTCTCCTTGAGTTGCTCGGTAAACGCCAACAACCGAGTCGTACATGCGAGACAAGTCGCTTTTTCCATCAAATGTCGTTGCTAGGACCTCTCATAGCTCCTTGATCGTGTCCGTGTTTTGAACCATGTCCTCGACGGACGGTTCCATGGAGTTCATCAACTGTGTAAACAGTCGACTATCATCCGTCTCCCACTGTTCAAATGTGGGATCAGTCGTCGTCGGAGGGCTGTCAGTCAAATGTTTAGATAGCCGCATCCCACGAAGTGTTTTCTCAACTTTCTTCCGCCATGTTGAGTAACCATCTGGACCGTGCAATCGACGGTCGACAAGTCGAGTCGAAGAGATCGTCGTGCCAGTGCTCGTCGTGTTGCTGACACCGTTACCATCATCTGCCTTCGAATCTGTCATCCTGAAATGGAAGCAACCGTCGCGAGTTCTTTCCAACCCCAAAAATCACACCAACTTTACGAATGTGTTATAAACGTGGTCAACACCGTCGCGCACATAGAAAGTAAACACGTCAGGACACAGGAGAAAACACGATCATTCTCTGTGTAGATTTGGATGTGAAGATTAGGGTAGAAAAATTATTTGTTAAGTCCAAACGGCTTAATCTAGGAATAAAGCATTGGACCACTGACTCTTTTTTTTCTTCTTATTTTTTTCCTTTCTTTTTTTTTTCTTTTTTTTATTTTATTTTTTTTTATTATTTTATTATTTTATTATTATTATTTTTAAACTAGGGTTCGGAGGGTGTGTGGTGGCTGATGGAAAATGTTAAGGTTTTGAGCCATCGTGGGTGATCCGGGTGTCTGCACAGCAGATCCGGGACGTGGGGGGGATCCGGGTGTCTGCACAGCAGATCCGGGGTGTGGAGGAGCCGGGTGTCTGCGCCGCAGATCCGGAGTGTGGGGGAGCCGGGTGTCTGCACAGCAGATCCGGGAAGGGGGAGAGAACCGGGGGTCTGCACAGCAGATCCGGACAGGGGGGGCTGGATCGGGGGGGGGGGGGGTCGACGAAGGGGGGGCAGCAAGGGGGGTCGGCGAAGGGGGGGTGACTGGGGGGGGGGGGGGGGGGGGGGGGGGGGGGTGGGGGGGGGGGGGGGGGGGGGGGGGCGCTGGACAACAAGGGGGGTGTCGGCGAAGGGGGGGGGGGGGCAGCAGGGGGGGGGGGGTCGGCGAAGGGTGGAGGAATTTTTTGTTGTGGATTTTTTTTTTTTTTCCTTCTATGGCTCTGATACCATGTAGAATGGAATAAAATAGATAATTTCTTTATTGAAGAGAGACTACACACATATATAGGAGAGGCTAGCCTCCTCTCTATTACTCTAAGCAATGTGGGACTAAAGCCCAATAACTAATAACTCTAATATAACACTTATCAGTTCTAAATTTATATGATAGATGTCTTCTATTATCTCGTTTAGTTGATATCCTGATTTCCTTGTACATTTACACAAAATCTAGTCGGAATGGATAACATGTCTACTAATGAGTGCCTTAAGGGGTGGTTGTTAACGAACCAAGCTATTCATAGACAGTTTCAATTTGATATTAAGCTTGCTAGCTACATTTTTCGTTTGGACGGAGCTCATGATCTCATAAACAAGTTCAGTTTAGGCTTAAATTTGTCTATAATTCAAGTTCATCCAGCATTCTAATTCAAAAGAACGACTCGCGAGCAAAACTCGAGCTCGTGAAAATATTATAGAGAGCAAGCTCGGCTCATTAACACCCCCTAAGTGTTTTTCAAGGATCCAGTACAAATTGACTCATGATTATTTCAGAAAAGCAGTGTTCCGACTACAATCAAGCCTCATGGCAGATTACATATGCCGTGTGTTTTACTTTGTTAAGAAAAACGAAATGTAAATATTATGGTGGTATACAGTATATTCATTATCTGGAATCATGCAGTCATCTGCAACAAAAACACAAATAGTTTTCCTCAAAAATCAATATCAGTGATTTAGTTTGAGCAGTGTTCTCCTGGTTTCAGCAATCAATTGTTCAACTAAATCTATATTTTACAGAATCTATGTATTAAAACCTTTGGAACCCTAACTCCACAACCGAATAGCAACCCAATACTAAATATGTGTTTCATAGAATTTTGAGACACAGAATTTGCTAGGTTTCATTAAACTTTCAGCAAAGGAAACACAGGAAGAAATATAGAAGTAGCTACTAAAATTGATAAACAGATGCAGTCTTTTCCGCGTATAATACATAATATGAGATTCCTAATTTCAAAAAGGATGGATATCCTACTTAACATTTTCTATGACAAAAAAGGAGCTTCTTAATACACATATTTGACTGCAAGTAAAGAGTTAAAGCACAATTTTCTGCAAGAAAACAGCTACAGAGAAGACATACGAGCAGAAAAAAAAACTTTTCCATAAACTTTTCATTTGAATGACATTAAACCAAAATTTTTGTAGAACATAGAATGTTAAAATTGATAAAAACATAGGAATTTGCTAATAAATTGATAAACGGAACAAAAATTATTTTACCCTTTAATTCTGGGTGTTTGAGAGCTAGAAACTCAGCCATTTGTTGTAATATTCACAAGTCACAGGAGAGATCACCCCGTCCGGCGTGCAATCATCTATCCTCGGGCAAATTAAACAGGG
Source organism: Iris pallida (assembly GCA_029216955.1). NCBI lineage: Eukaryota > Viridiplantae > Streptophyta > Magnoliopsida > Asparagales > Iridaceae > Iris > Iris pallida. Next base: position 25,185 of record JANAVB010020823.1, on the reverse strand, counting down.
GATCGACGACAACCTGACAGCACAGGCTGCGCTGGATCGCTTCAGGCTCCTGTAACAGACCGTCCCTGCCGGCACTCGGACGAACTCACGCACGCCGGAGCTCTTCAGCTCCTCGACCTCCTTCAGCTGGACCATTGAGCGGACAATCTCCGAAACCTGCTGCAGCTTGCACCCCTCCGGCAGCACGGGTGACTCCCTGCAGTACTCCCACATCTCCTCGAGGGTGGCGATACTGCGGCTCTTGAGATGCTTCAAGCACAGCTTCCTCAGGGCGTCGACAAAGTCCGCGTCGAGGTTCCCGTCCTCGTACATTGCCCCGCCGGTCACTGCATCTGAGGGTTCGAACCGTTTGGACATGTACAGCTTCTTCCTCTTGTTGTGGGCGCTGGCGACCTCCTTGATGTAGTTCTTGGCTTGCAGGGCCTTGAGGGCCTTGTTGAAGATGTGGGTCGAGAGGTCCGCCTGTCTCTTCAGGTCGGGTGCCAGCATTCCCATGTCCTTCTTGCTCTCGATCAGGTCGTAGATCTTCTGTTCAGGTTCCAAGAGCCTAGGTAGAGTGGGCTTTGAATCTGGCCGTGCTCGCTTTTGGGGCAACATAGGTGAACCAGCCATTTTGCTCCTGCAAAAAAAACTATGTTAGTTTCTAGCTGCGACAAGCTTCTACGACAACTTTCGGCCTCACTGACAGATGGCACCGGAGGGACAGAAGCTTTTCAAGAACGAGAACACATCAACTAAAATTGAAATTTAAGGAAGCATTGTACAGAATTTATTGACAAAGAACTTATATACACTCTATAAGGTGGATACTAAGCATTGAACTCAATACCAAGGTCCGCACTATTGGTATCGGAATTGGTATCGGACCATTCATATGAGTATCGGTATCAGCAATCGGCGGTATCAGCGATATCGGCAGTTTTGAATCGGAGTATCAGATTTTGTTGGTATCGAAAAGCATATATATATATATATATATATATATATATATATATATATATATATATATATATATATATTGGAATTCTTCAATACATGAATGTATCGATACATGACAAAACAAGTGCATTGAAAAGTGTGAAAGTTGTCTCCTTGACTTGAAGTTAACTTGGTATAGCAGTAACCTGGTAACTTAATATAGAGACTTCATTGAAAAAATTAAAGTACACAATGACCTACAATAGAAAGTTTACCAACCGGTCAAAAGGAAAACATTGTATTAAATGATGTTCCCTGTCACGTCTCACTCCCGTAGGAGCGATCGTCCTCGCTAAGGCGTGATGCCGCACGAGCCTAGATTGCGCTCGTGCAAGGCGGGTTCCATAACGGCCGATTTCAGCGGCTGCGACGGGGTCGTCGCACAGAAGTCCCATGCAGAGACATTGAACATGCAGCAGAAATTTAGAACAAAACACAAGTTATTCAAAGAAGCTCTTTTTATTGATATTGAACAAGGTTACAACGGGGGAGCAAGGCCAAGATTACAATCACTCAAATAGACTCGTCTCACATTACAAATCACTCAGCTCTCTCATCTCTCAATTACAAGTCTTGAGCCAGCGGATGTTTTAGAAGGCGACGTCCATACATTATGTCCCGTATAAGTCTTTACTCTATGCGGCCGCACGCTTCGAATCGCCAAGGAACTCCGTGCCTCGACGCATCCAAGCGAGCTCCGCGCCACGAGCTTCTAACTGTGCCTGCACATGAAAACTATGTGGGTGTCAGTACTCAACTGTACTGGTGGAATGAGCTCCTCGCCCACCCATACAAAACCGACACGTTTGATTTACTTTGTGCAACATAGTCCATTCTTATCAATTGTCTTTCTACTCTTGCCTTAGGATCAGTTTTAGGACCGACGTCTTGGCCTATTCTGTGTCGCTAGACCATCCCGTGCTTACGTCAACAATATTTACTCATGCATTGCCTCTAGACCCTTCTCGTGCCAACAACGTTGACCTATCAAGTCGTGTTTGCCTTACGGCCCAAATCAGAGACGCAACTACACGATAGACTCCATTTTCGTGTGACCGTGCTACAAACCCTTGCTGAGGCCGTGCCTCGCAACTTAGTCAGACTTAACCATATCGCCGCCTCGCGGCCCTTGCTACTTTGATCTCCAACCGACCCAATCAAGACTTGTGGGTTAAGTGTCACTCGACCGACTTTGCCTTGCGGCATCTCCTGACATAAACTCAAGACATCTCAATCATAACATGCAACTTATATGCCGACAACATAAGACTCGATGCCACATCTCGTGCCGAAGCACGTCGCCTACGTTGCAACCAAATCTTAGGCCCAACATTGTATTCAAACTATACACACACATTCAACTCGACTCCTTGATATAGTGTACTCAATACTCGACTCAATCCAAAGGCACACTCGCGGATTGCCGCCCGTGCCGACTCATCTATATGAGGTCACTAGCATGACAAGCTATCATGGACACATAGCTTGTGGTTGGCCGGGACCCTTCCAGCGCAAGGTAGCTAACCCCCTGGAAGTCCCTGACTAACCCGGTGCTATCGAGTCAGCACAGCTATCACCGTGATTCCTTTCTTGGCCGAAACGGTCCCATGGCCCTGGATTGCCGTTACGGGGAAACTCTACCTTGTCGACAAGTTGTCCAATGACCATGCAAGACCCTTCACTCAAACTGACGTCTCACACAGTCATTGTACTTTTAGTGTTATCATCTCTTTCCAAAACCAAGTTCAAGTCTTCTATCCTTGAAACCCCTCAAGGACCCCTCGACGACCCACGGTCGCGAGCATTCTTTCCATGTTAACATTTCATTTCATTCAACTCAATGCCTATTCGACAGTCCTTTCTCCAAAAACTCATTAAATCAACCGTGATTCATGCCTTAAACACAAAGTCCGTGCATTGTGCCTTAGGCCCACCGTGCTCTACGCGATACTATCGTCCAACTCATACTCCATACGACTAGCTTTGAAACCGTAGGACTTCGTGGCTATACTCAATCGTAGAACTCATAGGACCGTGCTTGGAATGTCTTAGGTCGACCACCATCACTTTGCCTAACTTAATCCAGCCTACAACTTAACCCAAGGGACGAGCAAAGGCTATGTCAAGCCTTGTATCGTGGAAGCGTGCATGCTTTATCGAGCATTTACGCGGGCGACGCCTATGACTTAGGCTAATTCACAGTTTGTGTCAAAGACCAACTTTTTCTTCTCCCAAGCCACGGGACGAAGGATCGAGTGTCATTTCAAAGCACACCGTGCACCAACTCTAAGCCGACCGTTGGACCTTTCCATATTCTAACTCAATTCGACCCGTCGGAATTATTCCCTTTAGCTATGTGAATTCGTCTCTTTTATTATCAAGCCTACTTGTGCAAGTTGAAAACATGCAATTTATTATGTGAAGGCTAAGATGAGGCAAGTTCACCGAAACTACCCCACCTGAGTGAGCGGTCGCCTCGACCGAGCGATGTCTCCGAGTAGCCGTTGCAAGGCTAAGTCCGAACGCCGTCGGCGTTTCGATTCCTCTGATTGACTGAGCGAGACGGGGCACTACATTCCCTACTCTAATCATATTACAAGAAAGACCTTTTAATAAGAACCAGTAGATCAAAAACGAATGGTCCATATTTGTCATGTATCGATACAATAAAATGACATTTGTATTGTAGAAGACCCTATATATATATATATATATATATATATATATATATATATATATATATATGTATTGTAGAAGACCCTATATATATATATATATATATATAGTTTTGAAATTGAATGAAATAACAGTCACTCTTATTGATTGGTTTACCTGCAATAAATAAATTTTCTTTATTTACGTGCTTTTATGTTATTGCTGATTGATCTTTTATTTAATTTTCTCTACCGAATTGACCGGAAAAGAGACCATCAATGTTGGTATCGGTCAATTTCGGTAGCAGCTAGTATCGGATCGGGACATGCCAAATCATATCGATATCTGCTGTATTGGATCGGCATCAACCCATACTGCGAACTATGCTCAAAAGACCCTACAACTTCTGATCATATCAACTTAGATGTCATTGGATTTAGAATGTATAAGAAATAAAGCACGCAAACAAAGATTATATGAATGAACTGAGAACACGGGAGTTGTTGTCAAGCGTGGGTCTTCTACTGCCGACAGAACTATTCATTCAAGTCCAACAAAGCTATTCATTGTTCGATTGATCTCCTTATGTTATGTGAGCGGAGTGATCTCGAGACTCTGTTTTGTTTTGCAACTAAATATTTTGAATTATCACATTTCTACAACTAAATACCCTCAACCTTTTATATTCAAAACTAAATATTCTGAATTATCAGATATTTTACAACTAAATACCCTCAACTTTTTATTTCGGTTCAATAGTTTATGGTATTTAGTTACAGATGAAAAAGTCCTTAGTTGCACAACCATTATAGTTCAGATTATTTAGTTGCAAATTAGTTGAAACTTATTGCCAAACCATCCTTTCATTTTGTTAGCAGAAATCGCATTTCACAATGTGATTCCCCGTGTTGTGGGAACACGGAGAGGAGACGACATGGCGACACGGACATGCCTCCTATTTTGGTGTATCCTACTATACTTTGAAATGTTCGACATGTGTTTGATATGTGTCCGACACGATGTAGCCCGCATGTTTGGAGTGCCAACTTCCTAAGTGATTCAAAATCCAAACAAATATGATTCCCTAATGAAGTCCTTTGTTGCACGGACACGGATATGCTACAACACGGTAGAGATATGACAACACGACATCTACTAGGATGTGTCCAAGTATATATTTTGGAGCATATGGGTTGTATCGGATACGTGTCCGACCGATGATGACGGGCCGTAGTTTTAGATTGCCCCTTGGTTCCTACATGAAGTAAACAATCCTAATTTCTTCAATCGCATCTGTAAAATTGCTAACAAAATAACACCAAGAAAAAAGTGTCACCCCTCGCTCCCAAAATACGGTGAGTCGGATACGTACAACAACCTGAGCTACACGTCCTACGAATACCGTTGTATCTGTATCGTGATTGCCGCCTGTAAGTTATTCGCGAGCCGAGCATAAACTTTCGGCCTCATTGACAGATGGTGGCCGAGCTATGTTATGAAAAATGCGCTTACGAATAATATAATTAGGATGCCTCGCTTAGAGAAATTTCGTCCCAGAAAAATGATCATTGCTTAAATGCGCTCAGGCATGCTTAGGCGTCGCGTAGTAGCGTCTCGCTTAGTCTTAGGCATTAGAAAAAGCGTATTTGGTTTTTTCGATTTCTTTGTCTCTTTGATTTCTTCTTCGATTTTTTGATATTATTTACACAGTTGGATAGTTGGAAAACTTTAAGTAGAAACTTTAGCTTTTATGTTTGAATTTTGATGGTATTTTGATAACTATATAGTATATATGCATTGTGTTGCTGTTGCTTGTAGTTTGCATTTTGATTCTAGTATTTATATTGTTACTTTGCTTGGTTGATAATTGGTATTGTTATTCATGCATATACTAGTAGGATTGTATGAAAAAATATTGAAATTTATGCGTATATAGAATATTTTACATGTAGGAGCAAAGGTAGGTAAAAATGGGTGCTGGCAGGCTGAAGCGCTTACTAAGCGCCTCTTAAGCGAGGCGACAGCCTCGTCGTCTCGTCTCGCCTCGCTTCGCCTGACGCTTAATATAACATAGTGGCCGAGGGACAAAAGCTTTTCAAGAACGAGAACACACCAACTTAAATTGATATTTAAGGAAGCATTGTACAGAATTTATTGACAAAGAGTTAATATACACTTTGTAAGGTGGATACTAAGTATAAGACCAAGGTTCGAACTATTGGTATGGTATCGGAACCTTCCTATGAGTATTGGGATCGGCAGTATCAGCAATATCGACAATTTCGAACCGGAGTATCGGATCTTTTTTTTTTGGCTTCCTAGGTGATTCAAAATCAAATCAAACACGATTCCCTAATGAAGTCCTCTGTTGCACGGGCGCGGATACGCTACGACACGGTAAAGATACAGCGACACGACACCTACGAATCGGTATTTCTTCAATTGCGTCTGTAAAATTGCTAACACAATAGCACAAAGAAGAAGTTGTCTTACTTGAGACTTCCGATAAAGCCAAAATTCGTATGCGATGTTTGATCCATGTTTCACAGACACGGACACGACACACCGCGGCATGGACAAGGCAACACCGACGCATCGGAGGCATCCGTGTCGGGCGTTTCTAATCGGAATCGGACGTGTCCGGTCCCGAAAATATCGGCCTCGGGCCTGTAAGCAAGATGGGAGTATCGGGAGGATACTTACATGGCGTTGAGTCGGCAGTCGCGCCGGCGGATCGATCCGGCCGTTCGTCGGCGGCGGACGGAGAGAGCCTAGAGAGAGAGAAGTAAAAAGAAAAAGAAAAAGAAAAAAGAAAAAGAAAAAGAAAAAAAATTGGATGGCGGCCGATGAGAACAGGAGGAGTCTCCAAAATAGTTCAGTGTCTATTTATATAGGGTTTATGGGTAAATGACAAATATCCGACTTTTGCAAATTAAGACCTATTAGTCATTTTTAACAATTCGTCCCTCCTTAGATTACAAATCCGCTCAATAATGTCCCTTCCGTCAAAATTAAAAATTTTAATTCCGAAAATATCCCTGCCCCCCTCTTCCTCCCGGTGGCGGCGGCGACCCCCCCAGCCCCGCCGACCCCCCCGCCGCCGGTCCTGCCCCCCCCTGCCCTCCTCCCGTCTGACCCCCCGGCCCTCCCCCCGCCGGCCCTCCCCCCGCCGGCGAGCCCCCAGCCCCGTCCGTCCCCCGCGAGCCTCCCCTCCGACCTCGTCGGCCCCGCACGACCCTCCCCCGCACTCGTCGGCTCCCTGTGATCCTCCCTCGTCCCGGCCCCACGCAGCCCTCCCCGTGGCATCGCCGGCCACCCAGGCGCTCCTCCAACGATCGAGGAAGGAGGGAGGGGAAGAGGTAAAATTGTCATTTGAGAATTTTTTGCAATAAAAAATAAATAGTGAAAAATTTAAGAACATGAAATCTTTTTTAGCAAAAATGGCCAATCTAGGAAGAATTTTTTTTTGTCATTTACCCAGGGTTTATTTTTGTACATGGAAGTCCTCAACTGTTTTCTACTTTTACATATTTGGGCCTTTATGACATGGAAGTCCTCAGTGTAGTTTTAAACTTGAAAGAGATGAAACCAAATTTTTTTTTTTTAAGTATTAGAGGAACACAATAAAATAAAGTTGGGCCACTAAAATCGGAATTGGAGAGTAAAAAACTACACAAACTACCAAAGTTGACCGATTCAAAACCACCTTGACCCCAAGACCGTCCACAATTAGTCATGTCAAGTGGGCCGGGTCGATCCGGTACAAAATTTGTGTGGGTCGGACCGAGCCTGGATCGGACCTATCATGCCCATGCAATGTAGCGGGCTGGGTTGGACCGGACCTAAGGATGAAAAATTCCGGTACAGCACGGCACATGGCCCATGACACAATAGACTTTGGGTCGGATGGGCCAGTCCGGCCCACTTGACAGGCCACCAAATTATTTCAAAAAGTTTCATGTATCATTACTAGTTTTAAATTTTGGTTAATTGCATTAACTACTCCTATGTTTTACATTTATTATACGGACCACCCCTACTTTGAAACTAATTACACGGACACCCCCTATAGTTTTTATTTTCTAAAGAAACTGTAGAGAATAATGGTTCTATATTTTATTGATTGGCTACTCCACTACTTATAGGGAGTCTAGCTCCTCTTCATATTATATTTTCCAATGTGGGACTAAATCCCTTATTAGTTCTCAACACTCCCCCTCAAGATGGGCGATAGATATTAATCATTCCCATCTTGTTACATAGCTTAGACAGACTTAATGAACTAAGACCCTTAGTCAGACAGTCTGCCAATTGCTCTTCTGAGCGAACATGATCAATCTTCAGTATCCCTTGTTCCAGCTTCTCTTTGATGAAGAATCGACCGATCTCGATGTGCTTCGTTCTGTCGTGCTGCACTGGATTGTTAGCTATACTTATTGCAGCTTGACTATCGCTCAGAAGACGTAACGGTGCTCCCTTGTCCAGCTTCAACTCTGTCAGCAACGCTTTCACCCACAGCAACTCCGACACTCCTAAAGCCATTGCTCTGTATTCTGCTTCAGCTGTAGACCGTGCTACCATAGACTGTTTTTTGCTTCTCCATGAGACCAAGTTTCCTCCTACAAAGACACAATATCCCGTGGTAGACCTTCTATCGTCTATGCAGCTTGCCCAGTCTGCATCGCAGTATCCCTCAACTTCTATACATCCATTCTTCTTGAACCATAGCCCTTTCCCTGGCGTCCCTTTCAGATATCTCAAGATCTGAAACACTGCAGCCATATGACCCGTTCTTGGATCATGCATGTAGCGACTTACTACACTCACCGCAAATGAGATATCAGGACGAGTGTGCCCCAGATAAATCAATCTTCCTACAAGTCGTTGATATCTTTCACGATCAACTGGCTCTCCTGCTTCTGCTCCCAACTTGCACTTTTGGTCAATTGGGGTGACTGTTGCTTTGCATTCCAACATCCCTGTCTCCTTCAGCAGATCTAGTATTTATTTTCTCTGTGAGAGAACAATTCCTTGTTCGCCTTCACACACCTCGATACCTAGAAAGTATCTCATCGCTCCTAGATCCTTCACTTCAAACTCCTTCATGAGTTTTGACTTCAGCTTAGCGATCTCGGCTTCATCATTACCTGTGATTACTATATCATCCACGTATACAGCAAGTATAGTGATGTGGCCTCTTGCATGCTGAAGAAAGATAGTATGATCTGCATTTGCTTGATAGTATTCCATGCCTGTAACAGTCTTTCTGAATCTGTCAAATCAGGCTCGAAAAGATTGCTTGAGCCCATATAGCGACTTCTTTAGTTTGCACACTTTTTCATGCGACGTCCCTCCGTCTGATTCTGTAGCATAGCACCCTGGCGGAAGTTCTATGTATACTTCTTCTTGTAGGTCCCCATGGAGAAAGGCATTCTTTACATCTAATTGGTATAGCTTCCACCCATAGTTTGCTGCAATAGAGACCAGAGTTCTTACAGTGCTCATTTTCGCTACTAGAGCAAACGTCTCATCATAGTCAATGCCATATGATTGTGTGTATCCCTTTGCAACCAACCTCGCCTTGTATCGTTTTACCTTTCCTTCTGACGTCTCCTTTACTGTGTACACCCATTTGCATCCCACAGTTTTCTTTCCTTTGGGTAATGGAACCAGCTTCCACGTCTTATTTTTTTCCAGTGTCCCAAGTTCTTCCATCATTGCAGCTTTTCACCTTGGATCTTTCTTTGCTTTCTGCCAACTTTTGGGCAACGAAGTAGAGTCTAATGATGCAATGAAGGCTCGATAATTCGAAGAAATGTTAGAATAAGACAGGTAGTTGGTAATATCATGTTCATAATCATCAAAACGACTAGGAGCCTTACCCGTATTGATGCGAGAAGATCTCCTTAAGGGAGCAATAGGTGGTGGAGAGATCATACCATCAGAGTCAGAGAGATCCGCATCAGAATCAGATTGATTCTGTGCGGGAACAACATCTTCAAGAGTTGGAGAAGGAGTAGACGAAGGACTTGGTACATTAGGCACAGGGCACGGTACAAGCACAGTACTGGACTTCTGCTGTCTCCTTCTGTAGACTTGGAACTTATTTTCCATTGTCTGCTGCTCCCCCTTTTTATTTTCCATTGTCTGCTGCTCCTCCTGTTTAACATATGTATCTTCTTCACCTTCTGTATCGGAGTCACTACTTTCTCCCCCTTTCGTCCAATTTTCTACGACCGGACATGTGACCGATCCGACTACCACATATGGGCTTAAATTCTCCCCCTTACATCTAACACCCTCTATGTTAGGTGTGTCACCAAACGCCGAACCGTCATCCGAACCATAATATGGTTCCAGTTCTTTGAAGGTAACGTCCATGCTTACAAACATCTTCCGCTCAACTGGGCTCCAATATGCGTATCCCTTCTGAGTTGCCGTATACCCGACAAATACACATTTAACCACTCTAGGATCCAGTTTTCCAACTCCTGGCCTATTATCTTGGTGTCACGACCCGCACCCGATTTTTGGACGCGAGCTCGTGAGCAAGCCAGCTACGTATCGAGCGGACTCCAGCCCGACTCGAGTACGTATAAGCTGTCAAGGTCATGGGTATCATGTCTAGTCTAAACTGTATCTCAATCCATAAGAATCAAATGAACAAGAATGAACAAGTATGGGTCATGGTCTGCAGCCCATTAGCATATTATTCGATTAGACTCCAAGAATGATATGAGTCTATAAATAAGCAGAGTATATCATGGTACTGAATATAAAACACGAAAAGATAATAAAGAAATATCACAAGCAAATACATGTATCAAACATCGCAATCCTCTACCATCCTGCTCTGCTAACTAACTCCATGCAGTCGCTAAACCTGAAGAGATCATCAGGTCCTCATAGGACTAGCAAGATGTTACCCCCAGTTTTCAGAAACAGGAGTATTTTTATCATTTTAAATTATTGAATATTTTTAAAATTATTTTATTATTTATGATATTATTTTGGGGTTGAAATTTATTTTATTATTTATGATATTATTTTGGGGTTATTTGAGTCGGGTTCGAATTTCAACTCAATCCGACTTGAAACGGGGACCCGGGGGTAGTTTGACTCTAGTGGGACCCACACACTAGTTAGGCATGGCCCACATGATATTAATTTTAGTCCACATGATAGAAATATTTTAGTTAGAGGTTAGACTAATTATTATGGATAAGGTTAGTGTGATTAGAGACTTTAGAATGACTAATTTAGCCCCAACCAATTAGCCCTTTCCTAATACTCATAGAATAGGTTAGTGGAGGGCATTTTAGACCTTACTATAATAGGACAAATAGCCCCATATGGCCAGCCACTTTGGGAGAGGATAGGCTCAAGTTTATTTCATTATTCTCATCTACACTCTCTCTCTTGTTCTTCCCCAAATTCCTAGAGAGCAATCCCTAGCAATTTCTCCACCAAATCCTTCCATTTCGCCACCAAATTTTCTTCTTTCCTTCTCCATTCTAGCCAAGGAGGAAGCTACCCAAGTTTGGGAGGATTCGGAGCTCGTTCGTGTCCTTTTGGAATCTCTACGTGTCGGTGTCGCTCCGGGAAGGCTTTTCTTCGATTCGATCTATCGGGAGGTATAAATTCCTTCTCCTTTTCATTTTCTCATGCATATAGGTCTATTTTGAACCCATAGGAATGACCCCCATGGTTGTATCTCCATTTGTGTCCATTTTGTGTCCATTTGGAGGTCATAGGAGTGTCCTTTGTGTTGTGGTTGTGTCCATGTGGAAAAATCCCAAATTTGGACACACTATGTATTGTTGTTATGTATGAATGAATTATTACATGTTTAATCTCATATTTTTGTATTGGATATGTGTTCTATAGTGTCTCATATATATATTAGTGTAGAGAGTGAGTTCTTGATATATTATGTTATATACTTGTGTTCTTTTGTCTCAAACTACCCAAATCCGTCATAATTTTTATCCACGTTTTTAATTTTAGCCCTAACTTAGAAATTTCATAACTTCTAGCTCAAAGCTCGGTTTAATCTCACGTTTTTTTTAAAAGAAGCGTATTGAAGTTAGCTTTCCAAAAACATATATTAATAGGCCTAATTCTTTCTGTAACTTTCTGGAGAATTATTTGAGTGTCAGATGTACGAAAGATAAACGCGTTCTCGGTGTTTTCGCGATTCCGGGAGTTTCCGAAAACGAAAACACGATCTGCTTGAAGTTTTGGAAAGCTAACACATAGATCTATAACATAATTTAATTCTATATTTTAATTCATGCTGAGATGGTACAGTATTGATTATTAGTAGGAGTTACTATTCGGCATATGCATTTTGTGCACCCTTGTGTGTAATATATTATTCTATTTGATTTTAACCCATGTTAATGTATATACATTATGTAATTAAATAGAGAATGCAAGCATGAGTAAATGTTTAAATAAATGATGTATGAGGTGTAAGTATCCTATCTAATGTAAGCATGTATAAGTATGGCTTGTAATGAATATGTAGGTTCCATAGTATGTAATGTATGGTGCATATAGTAGTGCAAGAGAATAAATGAATGATGAATGAATGCAAGCATGAATGTAATGTAATAATAGATGTAATGTATGCAATATACAAGTTAATGAGATGTAATGTTCTATGTTAACACAAATCCTATATTACCTCATGTACCCCTTACACTATGTAGACACTATCACACTTGACACTTTGTTCACTTACACTTTGACACTCTTTGATATGTATACACTATGTATGCCCATTTAACCCTCACTTGCCCCTTTGCCATGTTCACATACACACACATAGCCTCTTAAATAAGTATTTATGAATACAGTTAACTTAGCTATGTATGTATATTATATATATGTTAGCATATTGTGTTGTAATATATAAGTTTATATAACCATTTGAAATGCCATGATTATAGACCTAATGTTGAATACCAATATATGCATGTGTATATATGTGTAGACATATATAGTTTAAAGTAATAGATTACCTAGTGTATATCCAATGTAAATTCTTGCCTATTTGAGTATTGAATAATTGTATGCTATATAGAGTTGGGTGTATGTTGGCTTGTATAGCCTTGTATTGATGTGTGCTTGCTAGGATAGTCTTGGTTAGGCCTAGTAAGACTTGCTGGGTTAGGACATGACCTAGTTTGACTAGTGCAGTTGACCAGAGTTGACCAAGGGTTGACTTTGGCCTAGTTTGACCTAGATTCATGTAGAATGTATTGTAGTGCTTTATATTACCCTTCTGGACATGTTGTGACTTGTGCTATTCTAATTAGAAGCTAGACACCTCTCCTCGGATAGTATCTTTACCTTGGACATTCAGATATCAGGCGAGTACATTCTCTGATCTTTTCATACTTACCTGGATTATTTTCTTGCTCTAGATTACTCTACTTGATGCTGACACGTATCTTCACGGATTAGTACTATATGGATCCTTTCCTGAGATGTTATCCCTCTACGGGTGCATCGGGTATTTCATGTTCATGTACTTTATCATGTGCATCAGGTACTCTTTGTACTCGTACTAGTTCATGTATTTACATGTTCTCATGTGCTTTCATGTGCTATCACGTGCTTTCATGTGCTATCATGTGCTTTCATGTGCTTCATGTGCTTTATCATGTGCCTCATGTACTACTCATTACATGAGTTCACGTATCTTAGCTGTATTCATGTGTTTATAACATAACTTGAACGGATCCTTGTGTATTGATTGGGGCGGGGTGAGTAGAATTGGTTATGTGAACACTATCCCCAGTAGCTGTATAAATATGCCTCCTTATTTGTATTCATGTGCCCCTAAGCCGTTTACATAACCATATTGTACTCTAAATCACGTAGTCACTTACAGTCTCTACTATCATGTATTTACTTTCAGTTACAAAATATCTCCTGTTTACTCGTACTTCTATTCAGCACTTCCTGTATTTTACTCTATTGCATGATTTATACTCCTAACCTGCTATGAACTGTTTGAGAGATATGTGCTCGTTCCTGTCCTGACTGGACCTGTTGATAAATTTTACAGATAGCCTGGGATTGCCTGCTAGCCTAGAGGAGACACAGTAGAGGTTGTTTAGATAGTTATTTCATTTTGTCTGGAGTTGTATTTACTTGTGGATTACTGTATTTGAGTTTTGAGATGTATTTCTGGGATTATGTATCTTAGACACTTAGACTTCTATCTCCTGTATCTCTTTTGGATTTCATGTTTATCTATCTTTATCATTCTACCTTAGATTGTGATTGAGTTGTACCTCTGTATTGGCCTCCTTATGGAGAGTATTCATATTATGCTAGTTATAGTTTATGACCTAGAACAGCGTTCTACCGCCGACACTGCGGCGTAGGCTGGACGTTGTTACGTACTTGTACCCTCACGGTGGGTGCGGGTCGTGACACAAGATACATAAAACATGCCTATCTAACAGTTTAATCATGTAATAATATAACCAGGGTATAAACATGAACTAGACATAAGAATGACAAATGGCTACTGACAGGTAACTATGAACTCGGATACGGGATCAAGTATGCATAAATGAACTGCTGGTAGATCAATGGATACCAACCCTCGTCCCGATTGTGGACTCGCAGGTCAGTTTCAAGACAAGTCACCCTCGCCCCGATTGTGGACTCGCAGGTGCAAAGGCAACCCTCGCCCCGTGTGTGGACTCGCAGGTTGTGGGAAAAACAAGGAATAACAGTTCACTCATATATACTTGCAGACACGACTCAGTCAAGACACAGGTGAAGACACGACACGACCCAATCACGATACACGAGAGAACCAATCCAATATGAACTAACAAGGCTAACCATGTACAAGGATATAGCTATAATAGCATGTACGATATACAAATCACAAGTAATAACCAACTAGTAAAACTATATATTAATAGAAATATGCATGTAAATAAACTGTAGAGGGAGGCAAGGTATACTGCCTGGGGGTTGCACGGAGAACCAACAATGTATCGCCAATCACAAGTCAGAAAGTCTAAGTCATCACAACTGTCTCCGAAAGCTGAAATAAATGTTACCAACATTCTCAGAATAGTCAAATTAGCTATGATTACCTGTCCTTAAGTCCAATTCTGGATACAGGGGCAAAACGGTAATTTCGGGCAAAAACGATATCCGTCGTTGGACCCGCTTTACACCGAAAAGCGTGCCAGAGTTAATGGTCTCTAAAGTCGTCAAACTATATGTCTACGGATCCGGTTTTTCGATACGAACCCAACCGTATGTCCAAAGTTGGATTTTGGAGGGCCGTGCACAAAATCTCCCGTTGAGTCGGACCGTGGGGCCCGCAAAACGGCAATTTTATCAACGGTCTCAGAATCGGACCAAACTTGGCATACAGGACCAGAAAAACGATACGGTTCTGTTGGCACAAGTTTTGTCTCGATCTGAAGAGCGTGTACAAATTAATTGGAGAATTTGCAAAGTGCACGATACGGTGAATTTCGACGGATACGCATCAAATTCGTCGTGCATACGCAATCAATTTGAATTCCGCCAAAGCCCACACGACCACAAAGCCGTTACACACCTTTCGATGCTTTCGGTTCGCGATCACGTCGCCCGGAATGGCGGGACGCACGTCGTGTGGATGAGTTTTCTAGTTTTGAAAACAGATTTTTGGGAAACTTTGTGATTCGATTTCTCGACGCTCAGTCGATGATTTCCAAATCCGCAAAAAGGGTTATGAAGCCCTACATGGTGTCTAGGACTGTCTTCAAATAGTTTTTCTAATATTGTACTGGATCGATCGGAATCGATCTTCGAACATGGGGGTTTGGGCTGAACTAGTGTTCTGTTTTAAACAGGTTTTTGATCGACTTTGTGTCGATTTCCAACTCAATTATAGTTCGATTTGAATCTAACCTAATACATGAATATGAAGGGGTATAGGTTAGCTATGTACCGGAAGAAACGGCTCGTCGAATGGTTGCTCGTACGCGAAGAATTCTCGTGCCGAAGTTGCTCATCCGCTGCACACTGCTGCTGGGTGTTCTGTTTCGGCACGTGCGCGCATGGTATTGTCGTGGCCGACCTGTGGCCGTGCCGGCGTCGCCTAGGGCTGGAGTAGGGTCGCCAGGTGGTTGGTGGCTCATGAGGGGGTAGGGTTTTAGATGAACTCTCCCCTCTCGATCTCTTATTTATATGTTACATATAGACTCTGCGATGTACGCGCGCGAACAGGCCTGCTCGGGCTGTAAGGTTCAGCCGAGAGGGGTGGTCCTCTCGGGTGGGGCTGCTGGGATTAGTAGCCCATCAATGATTTTCCATATAAGTCCTCATAATATCAGTATTTGCGTTTGGGTCCCTGAGGGGTTAATATGTAAGTATAGTTTACAAATAACTTATCCTATATATATATATATATATATATATATATATATATATATATATATATATATATATATATATATATATATATATATATATATATATATATATATATATATATATATATATAATCTCGATAAAATCCAAATAAATTCCGATGGCATTTGTTTCTAGAGTTGGGCTTATTTACATAAATATGAATTCATGTATATATATATATATACCATTTTGAATAATATTATATAATGGTAACTCCCATAATGATAAAATAAAATTATATATGTAATAATCCTTAATAAAATAATAATAACTATAACGAAATTCAATAAAACGATAATGGTATATATATACCATTATGCGTAGTCTAGCAATCCCAAAATGCACAAGGACCCATTATATGCAAGTGTCATTGAATATCAACCAATAATAATATTTATAATATTTTAATTACGGATATTTAGAAATAATCATTAAATCATTAAAACAGGATATAACACATTCATACCAATTTCCATCAACATGAATGTCATTGGACGCCCCGCATGACCTACATGGGCTTGGGCTTGGTACGGGTCTAGTCCGGGCTGGTTTGATACAACCGGGTCTCCTAATGTCAAATAACATTAAATATAAATAATTAAACTATTTATAATGGTCATGTCACAACTTAGCCTGGCTTTCCTAGTTAGGACATCACTATGGCTCGGCCTTCCTTGGCATGGCTAATACACTAGTCTAGGCACGCCACTACATCTCCCGTGCCATAAATCTTATTCGTCTAGTACTTCAAAACTCAACTATGGCTAGAGTCATCTACCGTAATAATTGACTAAATAATTAATTCTAAAATTCTAAAATCACCATTTAAATAAAATAAATAAAATAATAATAAAAATATTTCGAGGATTTTTTGGGAAGGGGAGCTATACTTGGACAAAATATACACACCCAAATACTTTCGGTGGAACAGTGTACGTGGTTGCACCAGTAAGCATCTCCAGCGGTGTCTTCCAGTCCAATACCTGAGATGGCATTCTGTTGATGAGATAAGATACCGTTAACACCGCCTGCCCCCATAAGTGTTTCGGAACATTCATAGCCAGCATCATCGTCCGTGCGACCTCCATCAGGTGTCTGTTCTTCCGTTCGGCTACACCATTTTGTGTCGGTGTATAGGCACAGAAAGTTTGGTGTAGTATGCCATGAGTGGATAAATACTCAGCAACCTTCCTATTTGTATACTCCGTCCCATTGTCAGACCGTAAGCACTTAATTTTAGTGCCATATTGAGTTTCTACCCGGCGATAAAAGTCTCGAAACGCCTCAAAGACGTCACTTTTATTCTTCATAAGGTACACCCATGTCACGCGAGTATAACAATCAATAAAAGTGACAAACCATCAAAAATCGTTAATACCGGTTGTAGGACAAGGGCCCCATATGTCTGAATGTATCATATCAAAAGCAGCCGAACTTCTACTACCTGAACTCACATACGTGCTTCTGGTATGTTTACCAAACTCACAAGCATGACAAAATAACTTCTCTTTATTAGCCCTTTGATATAAGGACGGATACATTCGACTAATAATTTTAAAGGAAGAATGACCGACACGCTGGTGGTGGAGTAGCAATTCATCTTCTACACTGCGCCGTGAATTTTTCGGTGGTGTATCTGCTACCAGAGATGCCAAAGCTGTGTCCAGTCCAGTCCAGTCCAAGTACCACAACCCCTTATCCCATGTGCCAGTCCCTAGTCGTCGTCCTGTCCCCTTCTCCTGAAAAGTCACCGTAGGAATATCAAAGGAAACAGTACAGTTAAGATCAAGGATAATGGCACTAATAGAAAGAAGATTGACAGGAAAAGACGGAGCATGTAAGACATTAGTGAGAGTGAGAGAAGGGGTGCATACGACAGTGCCTTTACCCATGACAGGGCTGGAGTTACCATCAGCAGCCTGAATGCTCTCCGGCGTCGGTAGGTGAGTATAGTCCTGGAACTCACCGCGGGATCCCGTGACATGGCGAGATGCCCCCAGAGTCCATAATCCAACCTCGTTGGTGGACAGCTGCTGTAAGAGCACGCGTAGGTATACCTGTGCCGGTTTGGGCAAAGCAAGTAATGTGGTCCCCCGAGGTAGATGACGCCCCAGTACCGCCGTCCGAATCCAGCTTCGTGTCGCGTAACTTCGCGAGGAACTCCTTCTCAAGAGGGGTTAACTCAGCCAGGTGATTGTCGCCTCCTTCCTCCGCCAAATTAGCTTTGTGTCACCCAGAATAATTTTTCCTTCTACCAGCATAACCGCCTCTACCACCACGACGTCCTCCGCGGCCCCGTCTACGATCACTCGACTGACTGTGCAGGGGTTTTGGACAAAATCTGTTGTAATGTCCTGAGTCACCACAGTTGTGGCAAATATCGGCCACAGAGGAAGGCTGATTGAAGGTGGCAAGGGCAGACTTGTCAACGGTGGCTTGCTCTCCCTGGAAAGAGCCCTTGTTGGGCATCAACTTCAAGCGAGCCTCTTCTTGTGCCATGGCAGCTATGACTTCTTCTAAGATGGGAAACATGGGCTGTGCCAGAAGTACATTCCTTCTATTCTCAAACACAGGATTAAGACCCTTCAAGAACTTCATCATCCGTTGACGCAAAATATAATCCAAGAACTTTTGGAAATGTTTCGCAAATGCGGGTTCGACTTGGGCATCTTCCATACCAAGAGGATCATAGTGATCCAGATCAGACCAGAACTTCTTCAACAGTGCTGCATACTCAGAGATGGTGCGGTCGTCCTGGACTACCCTATCAAGTTCATCCTGCAGTTGGAAGACCCGCATAGGATTGCCCGAGCCTGAGTACATATCCTTCAAAGTCCGCCATATATCATTAGTAGCCTCCATCGCCTCTACATTGCCCGACACCTGGTCGGTCAAGGAGGCTGTCAACCAGCCAGCCACAACATTGTTGACAATTTCCTAAACAGCAAACTCCTTTGAGGAGGGATCATCTGGCGCCTTGGTTTGGCCATTGACGTAGCCAACCAAGCCACGTCCCTTCAGCGTCCGCATGGCCTGTCGTGACCATTTCAAGTAATTGAACGTGCCTTCCAACTTCGTCTCCAGCTTGTCCAGCTTTCCCATTTTGTAGGGTGACGGATCCACATCAGTATGGATCACACGTGGGGTCGCCTCTGTTAATCTCTTCGATAAAATATCATCAACCAAGGCCTTCATCTCATCTGCTGTCAGTTTACCACTGATCGAATCCATGGCGTCTTCAACGCTGATCCGTCGTCGTCGTCGTCTTCGTCGGCTTCGTTGTTGTCGTCGTCTTCTTCATCGTCGTCGTTATATAAAGTCTTCAACAGAGACCATATGAATGCGCTGTTAACATGGCCAACACCGGCGCGCGCATGGAAACCCTAATTTGCAGATCGAGAATGGAAAACAAATAAAGCATTTGTAATTCCGGAGGACGTAATCTAGGAACAGAAGGTGCAAATAAAGAATTTGACATCCATCCGTCGTCGAATAACTGCCCACATAATCTCTCTCGTAAAGTAGGGTTTTCTTTTTCTTTTTTTTAATGGAAAAAGGGGGGTTACAGCAGCAGGTAGGTCGGAAGAGGGGGGCGGCTGTCGGCGGGGGGGGGGGGGGGGGGACAGCAGCAGGCGTGGGGGGGTCGGCAGGGGGTGGGGATCGGTGGGGGGGGGAGGTGTCGGGCGGTGCGGGGGGGGGGGGGTGTCGGGCGGTGCGGGGGGGGTCGGCAGTGGGTTGGCAGGGGGTAGGGGTCGGCAGGGGTTGGGGGGGGCGTCGGGCGGGGCATGGGGGGTCGGCAGGGGGTCGGCAGGGGGTGGGGGTCGGCAGGGGGTGGTGGGGGGCATCGACGGGGGATGGTCGGCAGGGGGTGGTTGCAAGAGGGGGTTTAGGGTTAGGGTCGGCAAGAGAGGGGGGGTCGGCAGGGTGGTTGAGAAATTTTTTTTTTTGGTTATGGTCTGATACCATATAGAGAATAATGGTTCTATATTTTATTGATTGGCTACTCCACTACTTATAGGGAGTCTAGCTCCTTGTCACGACCCGCACCCTAGAGTAAGGGCACGAAAAGTGGGTACGTCCAGCCTACGCCGCAGTGTGGCAGTAGAACGTTGTCCTAGGTCACAACATCTAACAATATAATGCTAAGCAGTTTATGGTGACATAGCAGAATGTAAACTCAATCACAACTAAGGAAGATGAAGCACGATATGATATAGAACTCAAAGAAATACAGATGATCAGAAGAGTCTAAGATAACATCTCAGCAACATCCAGAAATACAAGGTCTCAACTACAGAGTATGAAAGAATATATACAATCCAGATCTCAATGACAGAAATAAAGCCTAACTAAGCTAGTCTCAAGACAACATAAGTAAGATAAAGCCTAACTAAACTAGTCTAGGCAGTAGGGGTAAAGTCATCAGCTAGAGCTGGGTCCTCCTGAGAGTCCAGCTCACAAGTGTCGTTTAGGGCTGCCCCGTAGAAGGTATCCACACAGGCTTCCTCCTCGTCCTCTGTAATATTTTCAACAGGTCCAATCAGGACAAGAGCGAGCACAATACATCTCAACAGATCTGTCACGACCCGCACCCATTTTTTTTGTTGTTGTTTTTTTAAAACGGATACGAGACGTGTCCAAGCCAGCCTACGCCGCAGTGTCGACGGTAGAACGCTGTCACGGCCATGAAGATCAAAATCACAAATAATGCTCATTCACAAAATTAATTTAACTTACAATGATCACAAGATTTATATTTGCAGAAAAATATAAACTTGTACAAATATTGGAATGACTACAACTCCGCTATCTAGCTAGTCTCTAGGCTTTGTCTGTAAATATTCTCATCACTCCCCAAGCTAAGTGAATCCACTGCTAACCTGAAAATATTGGTTTCCAGTCAGGAATGGAACGAGCACAATTCACTGAATGCAATTTCAAATAAAGAAAATGACTATAAACAAAGGTTAGACATCAATCATGTGTTTTGAAAATAAACAGTAAAAATGGAAAACCAATAGCAATAAATAGACACAACTACTTTTCCCCAACTACTAGAAGTACCTTTGATATGTGATCAGTCTGGGCCACTACACCGCACGGTCTACAATGTCTACTTGCAGAAAATAATCACTGTCTACAATGTCTACTTGCAGAAAAATATGCACTGTCTATGATGTCTACTTGCAGAAAAATAAACACTGCGATGTCTACTTGCAGAAAAATAAACACTGTCTACGATGTCTACTGCATGAAAATAAACACTGTCTATGGTCGGATCACACATCCTTGGTACTTCTCATTCCCGACTCAACAATTTATAATAGAGTATAAAAATCACATAACCAATGACTAATCAATGAAGTATAGTAAAGATCAATATCGAAATGCAGACAATAAACTGTACTCGCCTGTGGTCCTCTGCTGGTGAAACCGACAGTCTGAACTACTCAATGTGCCACAATAGTCAAAACCCGTACAACAGTCCCCGAAAGCTGAAATAAACATTACCAAGGTTTTTAGAATAGTCAAATTAGCTAGGATTGCCTGTCCTTAAGTCCAATTCTGGACACAGGGGCAAAACGGTAATTTTAGGCCAAAATGGTATCCGCCGTTGGACCCGCTTTGCACCGAAAAGCGTGCCAGAGTCAACGGTCTCTAAAGTCATCAAACTACATGTCTACGGATTCAGTTTTCCGATACAAATCCAACCGTATGTCCAAAGTTGGATTCCGGCAGGCCGTGCACAAAATCGCCCGTTGAGTAGGACCGTGGGGCCCGTAAAACGACGTACGATTCAACTGTCTCAGAATTGGACCAAACTTGGCATACAGGACCAAAAAAATGATACGGTCCTGCTGGCATAAGTTTCGTCTCGATCTGACGAGCGTGCACAAAGTAATTGAGAAATTTACAAAGTGCACGATACGGTAAATTTCGACGGATACGCATCAAATTCGTCGCGCACACGCGATCAATTTGAATTTCGTCAAAGCCCACACGACCACGAAGCCGTTACGCACCTTTTGATGCCTTCGGATCGCGATCACGTCGCCCGGTTTGGCGTGACGCACGTCGTGTGGATGAATTTTCTAATTTTCGAAAACTGTTTTGATAGGTTTTTCTCAATTTTCAATAAAGTTTATCTTAGCATCTACTGTCTGTAAAATAATCTAAAAATAGGGTTTTAATGCTGGTTAGGTTGCCTAGAAGTCTGTTCAAACGGTTTTCCAAAATTTGCGATATTTTGGTCGCGAATCGACCGTAAACATTGGGTGTTGGAGCAGTTCTACGTCCTGTTTCGGACAGGTTTTTCGGCAACTTTTGCCTCAATTTACGGGCAGCACGTTGCGTCTAACTACGACGTGTTCGAAGGAACTTGAAGGTGTATAAGTTGTCTTCGTACCTGGGTAACCCATTCGTGAACGAATGAATGAGGCAGGAGAACCCTCCGCGCGAAGCGGGCACTGCCACACGCAACTGCTGCCGTTACTGCGCTCTGTTTTGACGCGCTGGTTCGCGCGTGACCGTCGGCCTCCGGCCAGTGGCGGCCTGGCTGCGCCGGGGCGGCGCGCGCAGACCCAGGGGGTCGCTTGGGAGATTAGGGTTAGGTGTTGGCACTGTTTTTCTTCCAATTTATACACGACGCAATCTTTCAGTCGCGGTTGCCAGGGACACTCGGGCCGAAGTGTAGTTGGCCGGGTTCGGGTATGTGGTTTTACATGCTTGCTGTGTTTGCTCGCGTGGGCCTAGAAACGTATGTGTGGTTTTGGGTGCTGGGTGTCTCACTGCTGTGGGTTCACAATAACTATGAAGTAAACAATCTCTTTAAAGAACAAAATCCAATGTGGTGTCAGTTGCTTTCTTGCAGGGAAAAGTTGCCAGCTTGAAAATCGATATGCTACAATAAGTATGAATCTTTCTAAATATCCAAGGAAGACACGAAAACAAAGTCTATACAGATACATGCCATGGGAAATGTATTATTGACAAAGTCTTACCATAAGGCAAGTTGTGTAAACATGGCCCTGACACCAGAGATGAATGTCATGAAATTGCAAGGGCTACCTAATTTATCAAGTAAATCTTCAGAAAACTACTGATTTATCTATAAATATATATACATACATATATATTTATACATACACATTTACATATAAATAATTATACATATTTACATATAAATAATTATACATATATGTATATACATACAAATATATATTTATATATATACGCAAACCCACATATTCCTATATATTATACATACACACATATATATAATATATTTATATATACATACAATATACGTATATAATATACATTTATATATTCATACACCTACATTTATATATTTATTTATTTACTTATTCATACACGCACATAATATATATAGATATATATATATATATATATATATATATATATATATATATATATATATATATATATATATATATATGTATTCACATATATAACGATCCAGCAGTTGGGCCAACTTTCCACTAGGCTTTAATACACTTAATTTATTCTCGACTTTGGTGCCTTTCTTATCGAAATCGACAACGACCTAATGGAACGGTATATAGTCATGGTCAGATGATGTGCAATGGGATGAAGAGTCCAAATATTTGAGAAATACCAATCACCCAATGTTGTGATTGCACATATTGTAAATACCGAGTCACGGATGCTGCTTTCCTTCAAGTCTCTGAAGGTAGTCCCCTTGCATGCAATATTTTCATGATCAAGGTTTAATATCTGTTATTAGAATAATAAACAACCAGGGACCTAAATTCAAATTGTCGAGGAACAACAAGCATCACTTGGAAACATTCCACACAATTAAACCTAAAGTGCTAAGTACTAAATACTCACTTGTAAAAAAATCTTCGACTTCCATAATTACAGTCCTGATTGTCCAAGGTATTATCCATTCTTATATTTAGTAGATTTTGTAATCAGACAAGGACTGCATGTGAGATATAGTTTAAGAAAGGGTGAACTCTGACCCCTTTTAATTCAAATAAATAAATGAAAAATATTTTATCAAAATTCCGGAAAGAGGGGTTACAAGATCATAGCAGGTTAGAAAATATAATCATGCAGTAAAGTAAGATACATGAACTGAAAGAAATACAGTATGTAAACAGAGAGAGAACTGTAATAGAAATATCTACTATAAATAGAGAACTAACAGTGGCTAGTGAGTCAGAGTACAATATAAACATGTGAATGGCATAGGAGATTCTGATGCTACACTACGGAAAGATTCTGATGCTACATGTCACAAGTCACAAATGATCAATGAACCATGAAGCATAGTGATACACAATGTAAATAAAACGCACAGAACATGTAGTATCCGATGCTCCTGAAGGATAACATCTCAAAAAGGGATCCATATAGTACTAATCCATGTGACCAACGTGACAGTATCAAGTAAAGTAATTTAAAGCAGAAAAATAATTCTAAACAGAATATAAAATGATCAGAGAATGTACTCGCCTGGTATCTGAGTGTCCAAGATGAAAGTACTATCCGAGGAGTCGTGTCTGGCTCCTAATCAGAACAGCACAAGTCACAACAAGTCCAAAATGGTATAATGAAGTCCTACTATGCATTCTATATGATTCTAGTCAATCTAGATCAAAGTCAACTCTGGTCAACTCTGGTCAATCCTAGAGGTCAAATTAGGTCAACTATGGTAAACTAGGTCTAACAAGTCTAAACTCGGTCAAACAAGTCATTCTAGGTCTAATTAGTCCAGGTTATGTTAAACTAGGTTTAACAATCATTCTAAGTCCTAACAAGTCTATATTGGCAAACACTACTATACTAGACTATACTAACATCACACATTGCATCCGTAGGCTATAGTCCTAGGCTAATACACACACATTAGGAAACCATATTATACCTATGTACTATACTTATAATCACATTATAGGTATATATATATATATATATATATATATATATATATATAGATATATATATATCTATATATATATATATATATATATATATATTTTTTTTATATATACATAAATATACTATATATATATATATATTATATATATATATATATAATATATATATATATATATA
>JANAVB010020822.1:0-44595 GCA_029216955.1 Iris pallida | reverse complement strand
GACACAAGGCCCAGATCAATACACTGTTCCAACCTAGATTTTATTTGTTGTTCTAAAAAAAACAACATTTTCATACATTTCAGTAATAGTAATGTTTCATAGTTTGGAAAAAGTTAATAAAGCCTACTAGAAAACGAAAATGATAAGTATTCTTCTACCTTGGCTAAAAAATCTTCCAAGTAAAGGCAAAGGAGGGTCCCGGCATCCTTTATTTGTGGATATTCTCTCTCTTTGATAGCTTTTAGTGTTTAATGTTGCATATTAGAAACTGAGCAGTTTTAGTACTAAAAGTCAAACTACCATATGCTACCAAATCGTCCAGAGCTATAAACAACTCAAAACAGGGGGGGCCAATCTCAGCCTCTGCAAAATGATACTCGAAGAAAAATAATATTCCTTGCAGAATTTTTGAACCAAGATGTTAAGTTACAGTGGTCAAGCCCATGCAAATCGAGACAAATAGAACAACAAAATCCATAGTGCTGCAATCCAATTAACAAATGTCCTACTTTTATGTTTCATATATAACCTTATTCCAATAATAAAATAAATATGAAGAAATGAATATCGAAAGCCATTAAATTATGACTCAATGATATTCCAAGTTTGATATCTTCACATTACCCTATATCTTGAAGGATGCCTGTACATTTCAGAAGCGAAAAAGCTGACTACATACAAAATGGATGTTAAATTTCTTGAAGTACACGAGAAAGGGAAAGAAGGTTTTGTGAAGAACAAAACAAATGTTTGATATAAGCACGGCAGTATGATCTGAAGATATACCACTGAGTACAAAGTTTAGGTAGATAAAACAGTAAGATGAGTCATACCATGTGATTCCCACACAAAAGTTCTGCATGAACAAACAGTATAAATGCTCAATTGGTGAAGTTAATAAGATTCCCGAGTTGTAAATAAGTGACTGCATTCTCTGATTCAAAGTTTGGAAGTAAAATGCCAACTATTGATATTCACATAGATAGAGGCAACATCAACCTTCTCTCCCTTTTCCTTGCCAACTTTCTTTTTCTGGAAACCTTCAGGCTTATAGGAAGAAGAATTCCAAGGCAGATAATAAAACCTGAGAGCCTAAAGTACTTGTAATAAAGCGACGCATATGAAGATAATATGAGGAAGCAAAACAGTAAGGCAAATGAAAGAGACACAATGACGTCATTCCTGCAAAAGAACATTGAAGTCCAACATTTAGTTGGTAACCGAGAAGTTAAGCAGCATACGATAAAATGACATTTGGCATAACACAGAACTACAGGTTATTTGAGATGCACAATCATCCATGCGAGTTCTAGCAAGATAACAATAGCAAATTGTAGATCCAAAAATAAATAGAGGGTACAGCTCTCCAGTTAAGTATCATAGTTTCCAAGAAAATGTATCTTGGCTTCCAAAAGTAGTTAGGTGAAAACAAAAACTTCCAAGAGAAGACCATCATTTCCAACAAGCAACCTAGTTCCTTTAATTGGCATTCGATCATACTTACAAAGGTCGACAAATAGGAAACTTCGTCAACGTTAGGATAAAGTTTTAGTTAGGAAACTTGGCTGTCTAGGCTTGCTCAACAATTGTAAAGGCCATTTCTGATTCCTATTGTATTCAGGTTGATTGGCGGGCTAAGATAAGTGAATAAGTAGATACTTCACTATATGAGAAAATGTTCTATTGGACTCGGGAGACTATTGGACCTATTTCATATATGAGGTGAATGCTCAGCTAGGGTTTGGGTTACGTAAGGGGCAACAGACATAATTTTCATAACGAATACAGAGCGGTCACAGGTGTATTCCCTCTGACCAGGTGTATTCCCATACTTCACTATCATTACATTTGTCAAAGTTGTATACTATAAAACTCACAATGCTAATATTTCTTGATATTATTCAATTAGAAACTATATATTTGGGATACTGTGTCTAAAAGCAAGTACAATTTAAACAACAATATCCAATGTGGCTAAACAAATTAGCAATGCGGGAGATCCTTACTAATGGAAAACAACAAATAATACATAAGAACTATGCCAAAATGTATCAAATAGTTTTCTAGCTTTTTAAATAATTTCTTGATCTTTTTGCTTTCCAAAACCAAGAATTCCGATTTGAGACCTTAAAAACAGCCGAAACCACCAATACTCAAATACTCACGTGGGTCTAAAACCAACTTTGATATTGTTCTTGCGAACCTTGGTTTCCACATGCTGAAATTAATTAATTTGGTTTGGGTTCCGTCTTAAGTTAGTTCAGGAGTCTGAATCTGAGAGCTAGAACTGCTACTTGCACCAACAATTAAATATAATTGTTAACGCATAAAAGTGAGTGTTAATGTTGGAATCCAAAAGCCAAGAGCGTGTGCAACAGCTCTTGAAGCAGGATTTTTTTTTTTTCGAATTCTCAGAACAAAACATTCAGATAATCACGTCCCGCTCCAACTCCAAACGTAGAGAGGGTGTACATAATAAGACCAGCTACGCAACTATGACGAAACATTATACAGAAATGAATCGGCTTCCTCACGGGATTATGAAACGAGAAATATGGATACAGAAATATGATACTAATTTACGAAATAGAGAAAATATAATTAGCGAAAATAAGAAACAATACAACACTAAATGAGAATAAAAAATATATTATAATATACGTTTTCATAAAACGGTTATTACATATATATAAGAGGTATAACAAAAAGTATTAGTAATAATCAAAGATATATAAAAATTTAATTATAAAAATTCAACTAAAATGATATTTATATGGTGTTTCATAGTTCAAAACTCCGCAATGATAATAACTAAATTAGAACTTATTGAAAAGTTTCAATTGACCTTTTTTATATGGTCAAAATGTCAAAGTTGGATTGAGAAAGGTGGCAAAGTCGAAATATTTTAAGAGGGGCAAAGTTGCGTTCATTTATTAAATTCTTCATATCCGCCAAGGTTAAATTCCAAGGTGCGACTGTTTATATTCCAAAGTCAATGATCACAAAAGTTACAACTTACATCAATGAAGATAGATACTGAAGGTTTACTGGCAGAAGAACAACTACTGAGAGACATAACAAGATGACATAGAAGTTAAGCTATTATAATAACTAAGACACATGGACATTGCAAATTGGTGTCTTGACTACGTCGCATTATCAGACATTATACTAACATGATAAAATATACATTAACATGCCATTGTGTCGCTTGTGTCGAGTCCATATCCGTGCAACATAATATAAAATCAATTATAAATATTAAAGTTAGAGCTTCCAAAGGGTTATAATATGAAAGCATGCCCTCTTCATATGTGCAATGCATACGATGAGTTATCCTTACCACCATATTTCTTTGGTATAGTCTCATAATGGCAATTGCAATCATGATGGTGGTGGTGGGAATGAGAAAGATAGTATCAATGTGTATGGTGAGCATAGATGTGATGAAAAGATGGAAACACATTATCAGTTTTGGTATTGACCTTTTTATCGTTGTTTTCAGTTGTTTCGGCATTTTTGATCGAAGTACCAGAGTTCAAAGGGTTCAGATTTTGGCACTTAAAAAATTACAAAGTTAAAAAAATTACAAAGTATATATATATATATATATATATATATATATATATATGCAAATGACCTCTAGCCTAGTGGTTAAGAGAGATGCATGCGACCCGAGTGGTCAGGAGATCGATTCCCGGTGGGAGCGTTCGCCACAATTACCTTCTTTCAAAATATATATATATAATATATAATATATATATATATATATATACTTCATCCTATATTTTGGGTTCAGCCGTTTGAATAATTTTCTTCCATTCAGCTCTATTAAGGGCCATTTCCTCTGTAACGCTAAGAAAAAAGAACATCCTTCTTTAAAACTTTTATCCAAGTTCATTTAGACCTACTTCTAGTCCTACCAGCTCCTTTAACTATTATCTCATCGCTCCTCCTTTTTGGCGCATCTATTGGTCTGCGTTGCACATGTCCAACCATTTAAAGACGATTTTATCTTATGTTATCCTCAATTGGCGTCACCTCAAACTTTCCACGAATATGCTCATTCTTTATCCTATCTTTCAACGAATATGCTCATTCATTATCATATTTAATGTATTACCACTCATCAGTCTTATCATTCTCATTTCTATGCTTAATGATGTTTTCTAAAAGAATAACTATAATAATCCGGGGTATAAATATTAATGTCTAAATTCTATACCTATCCTTGATAGCTATCTCTAAAGCAGCAACAACAACCATCTAAATGAAATTTGTGATTGGTAGATTTTTCTATTTTCTCACAAAGTTTTAGTTTGAGTACCAAAAAATACTTACCTTTCTTGGCCAATACTTCATTATAGCGGCCAAAACCGATTTTGACAAGGTTCCAAATCCAACCGTCAAAACCGGATCCGAACAGCCAAAATGTATATTGGTTCCGGCCAAAACATAAAACCTTGGGTTATGGTTGTTAGAAGAGAAAATGAGATACTTTTGAATAATCACTTGAGTTTTCAATTTCCATCAACATATAAGACATGAAAGAAGAATGAATATGGAAAGAGGAGGGGGAGGAGTGCCAATGTTGTGAAAACCGCTAGGCGCTAGTCGCATTGTCCCGTCTCCGCCTTCCGCAAAGTCAGTCGTCTTTTCTGTTGAAATCAGCTCGCGCATCTTCTTCAGGAATGAATCGTCTTTCTGTACGGTCTTTATTTTGCTAAGCAGGCTCGACCATAGCTTCAACTGAGCTAGGTGCAGGTGTCGATACTCAATTCCGAGTTCGGTACCCATCGCTTCAAGGTCTCGCCATATCTCTATTTTATGGTCAGTGATCCCATAAACATTCTGCTCACCGCGTCGGCTATAACGTTTTCCTTACCCGGCGTATACTCGATCGTTAGCTCGTAATCTTTTATGAGTTCGAGCCAACGTCGCTGCCGTAAGTTGAGTTCTCGTTGCGTAAACAAGTATTTCAGACTTTTATGATCTGTGTAGATTCTGCAAGCCATACCATAGAGGTAGTGCCGCCAGAGTTTCAATACAAATACGATCGCCGCCAATTTTAGGTCATGCGTCGGATAGTTTTTCTCGTGCTGCTTCAACTGCCGTGAAGCGTAGGAGATGACTTTATTTTCTGCATGAGTACGCACCCGAGGCCAGTTCCCGATGCGTCGCTGAATATATAAAAGCCTTCTGGACCATCTGGAAGTGCAAGGATTGGAGCTGAGATGAGCCGTTGCTTCAACTCTTGAAAGCTGGATTCACAGTCGTCACTCCATTCAAATACTACTCCCTTCTGGGTGAGGTGAGTCAGAGGCAACGCTAGTTTTGAAAAGCTCCACACGAATCTTCGATAGTAGCCTGCTAAGTCCAGGAAACTCCAAATATCGCTAGCCGAGGTAGGTCGTTTCCAATCTATCACCGCTTCAATCTTCTTTGGGTCCACCGCGACGCCTTCGGCAGAGATTACATGTCCGAGGAATGTCACACTACTCATCCAGAACTCGCATTTACTCCGCTTGGCATATAATTTGTTTTCACGCAGAGTCTGCAATACCGTCTTCAAGTGTTCTGCATGCTCTTCTCGATTCTTTGAGAAGATAAGGATATCGTCGATGAATAGGACTACAAATTTATCAATTTGGGGTCGAAAGACTCGGTTTATCAGATCCATGAAAGCGGCTGGGACATTCGTCAAACCGAACGGCATGACTAGAAATTCATAATGACCAAATCGAGTGCAGAAGGCAAACTTCGATACATCATCGGACTTGATCTTCAACTAATGATAGCATGAACGAAGATCAATTTTTGAAAATATTGACGCGCCTTGCAGTTGGTTAAATAAGTCATCGATTCGTGGCAAGGGATACTTGTTCCGCATGGTCGCCTTGTTGAGTTCACGATAGTCGATGCATAGCCGCATCGATCCATCCTTCTTTTTCACAAATAGTACGGGAGCTCCCCACGGAGAGACGCTAGGGCGAATAAATCCGCGGTCTAGCAACTCTTGTAATTGCACCTTCAGTTCCTTCAGTTCTGTTGGAGCCATTCGGTAAGGCGCTTTTGATATCGGTCGTGTATCTGTGTCGATGCTAAATTCTATTTTTCGATCCGACGACATTCCGGACATCTCATCAAAAAAACGTCAGGAAAATCTGCCACAACATCAGTCTGCACTGTGTTTGTATTATCCTTCCGCGTATCTCAAACTGATGCCAAGTATCCCGCACAGCCGGAACGCAGCATATGCCTCGCCGAAATTGCCGATACCACCATGGCCGTCTTCGAGACTGTACCGCACGAATATGAGAACTCTGTCTCGCCAGGAAGACGAAACACCACTCTCTTCTCCGCACACTCGATTGTTGCATGACAAGCGCCCAACCAATCAATGTCCAAGATTATGTCGTACTCTTTGATGTCTAGTACGACGGCTTCAAAGGATAGATTTCTTCTCCCGATGCAAATATGGTCATTCCTACAAATAAAGTTCGCAGGCATCGACTCTCGATGGAGTGCTAATGCCAATGTTCATATCTAGTGATTGCATGGTTATTTTATTTTCTTTTGTATAATCAGCAAAAAACTATGCGTTGCACCCGAATCGAATAAAACCCGAGCAGGTATATTTTTGTAGAGTAATATACCTGTTACGACAGTATCGGATGCGAACGCCTCGTCCCGAGTTAATGCATAAACTCGGCCTTGAGCTCCATGGCATTGATTTTGCGGGTTCACGGGCACCGCATTTGCGCCTTGTAGTGTAGGCGCTTTATACTGATTTGGAACATTCCTTGGTGGGTTGTGTTGATTCGGAACATTTCTCGGACATTGCGGCTTTGAATGGCCCATCTCGCCACACCCGTAACATGTTCTGTAGAAACAATCGCTCGGACGATGCCCATGCTTGCCGCAGGTATTGCAATGTAATCTTGGATACGAACGCCAATTCTCGGATGTGTTTTGACGCTTGTGTACTCCCGATCCTCCAGCGTCATTAAGACGCTTGTTGAAATTGTTGCGGACGACATGCACGGCCCTTTGCGACATACGGCCAAAGATTCGCTCGCTATCAAGTACAGCGATTCACGATAAGTTCGGCATTGCTAATTCATGACGTCCCTACGCAATTCGTCGTTAAGGCCTTGTTGAAAAGGCTCGCACCATTCTTCTTTGTTGGGCAGGAAGGTGCCGGCAAATTTTGCAAGTTTTAAGAAGCTTGCATCATAATCTTCAACAGTCATATTCTCTTGCCTCAACATCATTAACTCATCCCCCTTCTGTCGATGGATGGCGCGAGGAACGTACTGCTCAAGAAAGGCTGCCTTGAACATTTCCTAGGAAATCTTGGTGTTGGGATCGATTTCACAGATTTCATGTTTCTTCGCCGCCCACCAGTCGTATGCTCTCAGTTGTAGCTGTAGCGCCGCACAGGCCACCCTCTAGGACCCTTCGATGCAGAGAAGATCAAACAAGTCCTCTATTTCTGCGAGCCATCCCACTATCACATCGGGCTCTGCTCGGCCATTAAACTTCGGCGGGTTCATCTTGCGGAACTCCTTTGCTTTGAACAGGGAAGAAGATGCGGTTGGACTTCTTCCTCGACTTCATCTTGAACATCTTGTCTCTCTTCGGATACCACGACCGTTGCTTTGGTATTGCCCACCATCTTGCTTACGAACTGTGTTAGGTCGTCCATTTGCTTCTGATGCGCATCAAATTGGGCTTTGATTTGCATCTGAAGCTGTTGCTGCTGCAGCTCCATCAACTGCAGCATTTTCTCCATCGTAGTCTCGCTAGGACTAGCACCCTTTGAACTTGACGAACTATCCACAGCGTTGGTTGCTGTGCCGGGATTGTTTCTATTTTTCTTTGTCATTCCTACAAACAAAGTAAACCCGTTAGTATTTTTACAAAATATCTACGGGCTTACCTGTATGGAACTTTTATTTCACACAACATGTCGACAAGCATTCAATCGAGTAATCGCAACCAACATTCCAAAATAAAAACATTTTTCGAAAATCCGAGGAAACATAACTGAGCTCTGCTACCAATTTGTCATGCCCCGAGTCGACAAACCTCCCCGGTAGTATTATGTCGAATCGATCTTCCTCGCTAAGGCGTGATGCCGTACGAGTCTGGAATTGCACTCGTACAAGGCAAAAACGTTACGTTTGATCATTATATTGAAACACCAAGTTGAAACTTCACAAATCACATCAGAATTGAACACGCAGTTTAGGAAGATAGAAATATGCTTTTCATTCATAGATTGCAACGAAGTGCAAGTCGTAATTACATTGGATGCCGTTGCGGCTACATTGATTGAAACAAAAGAAATATACTCGACAAGCTGCCTGAACTAATACTTGTCGTTCCATACATTCGCCCCTTTATACATAAGCCTTCGATGAATTGGCTTCAAAATACTTCAGAATAGGAAGAGCTTCAAAACGTGTCTCCGTACTTCAGCTTCAGTTTAGAGCTCCCGCAGCACCTGGAGAGTTGGGGAGGGGGTTAACACACTTGCTAAGTGGACGAGGCGAACCCACTCGTCTAAACCGACTCTGATTGTTAAGGTGCTTTAGAGTTTTCTTAAAATTTAGAACTAAATGAATTCAATTCATATCGATAGCCATCTTTGAAGTAGTAAAGCATACAGTAAAACATAATGATTTATCACAATTCTTACCACGGTCGTGCTCGTCCCTGCATAAAACACAGATAATATTTACTACCTGCATAAGACAATAGGTGAGCATGATCTATCTTATATGTGCGGTCATTGATGCTATGCACCACGAGGGACTTTTATATAGCATTACGACGTGCCTGTCAGCTTGGGTTGCAAGTCTTGCTGCAGGTCCCGCAATGCCTCACGCCGAAGCACGAATTTGTTTATTCCCCGTAGGTCGATTCGGTTCCGATGCCCCGGATACCACATCGAGGAAAGTTTAACTTGTGCACAAGCTGTCCATGACCATGCCAATACGTGAACAATTTAATATATGCAGACATATTTGTATAGCGCGGACAGTATTGAGCGACATTATCATTTTTGTCCTACTCATGCAACGAATCCCGAACCGTACTTCCGACTTAGCATCCCGTAGGCACCAAATTCCCCGAAGTACCGTAAGCCACAATCGACGTTTCATATTATTTTGCAGCACGTAAAATAGTCTATCTTTTTACTAGAACCTTAAACTTTCTCGTTTTGGTGCGAAACTTATATTTTCAGAGTAAATTACTCTAAATCGATACGTTTTTTTCCAAATTCTTGACCTTAGTGGATTGGCATGCAATTAACTTGGCATCGTCGATTTGAATGAGTTTGAGGCAAAGAATTTTGTTTGCATGAAGGAGTAGAAAAGAAGGGGCCGAATCACCCACCAAGTACTTTGATCGTGCCGACCGTCGAATCGCTTCGCAACGTTCAAGCTTTAGTTACGCGAGCTCTTGCAATGGCACCAACACTTAGTTAGAATTCTTTCTTTATTCCTTCACTTCGAAATTCGTAGATTGCATTCAGAAAACGACACGAAAGCACTTTCATCAAAACCAAGCGGCAAAAGCTCCAAGAAAACCATACAGCAGTCCGGTCCCGTCGAAGGGACTCTTATATAGAGCTCACTCGTCGAGACGTAGCCCGCTGCATCTAGGACTTATTCTAACAGAAGTCGTTCCATTAGTTGGATTTATTCTCCTAACATTCGTCCAAATCGATTTGATCAATGCTGCAAGGTGTTATCGTTTATCAAGCTCAACGATCGAGTCAGATGGCCATCTAAGTTTCCGACCGATCTGACTCGGCGCAAGCATATTACGAAGTCCGCCGCCTATCGGAAGCGGGGCACTACACTCGCTACCTAGCGCCTAGCCCGCCTAGATCTAGGCGGTTCAAAAATAAATAAAAGAAATCCAAAAAACCTACTGAAAATTGTAGAAAAAGTCCATAACATCCCAAAACATGCATAGTCGACGTCAGGGGATCTAGGCAGACGCTTAGGCGGACATCGGGCGGGCACCAGACGCCTAGCGCCTATGCAGCCACCTAGACCGCCTTTTAGAACACTGGGGAGTGCAATGTAATAGTTTGTTTTTTTTTATTTTTATTTTGTGCCTAATTGTAGGTGAAGCCCTCACTTGTTTGACTTCAACATAGACTTTGGTTGTGTGAGCCCATCTTAGGAA
The DNA here is from genome assembly GCA_029216955.1 of Iris pallida. Classification (NCBI taxonomy): domain Eukaryota; kingdom Viridiplantae; phylum Streptophyta; class Magnoliopsida; order Asparagales; family Iridaceae; genus Iris; species Iris pallida. The sequence continues at coordinate 34,389 of JANAVB010020822.1, read as the reverse complement.
TAGGTACTAGGATTAGACATGACTTGTAGGGGTGACCTACAAGAATTGATTTATACGATACCTTATGAGCTTAGGTTGACTTCTGAGTTGCGACATCTTTCATTTAGTCTACCCTTAGCCTATAGATGAAAGAGTCGACGGTAGAGGACAAGAAATCTGGTACAGTTTCTGCTACTATATGAGGCAAGTTGTACATTACCTCTTCGCTTTTGGAATTGCGCTTTAAAGTCAGTGATAGAAGAGAGCACACTCCTCTCCTACTTAGTGATCATTTGGCGACTTCCACTTCTACGCCATCTCCATAGTTTTGGTGTCAATTATTGATTAATAGGAAAGGAAGACCATTTCTTGGAAAATATTCAGATTCACCTACAACTAGGGACGGATGGACACTAGGCCGAGAAGGTCGTCCGCTCATGGTGAGATTTAAGAACATACATACCAGCTTAACCCAAGTTAGGCTCCCAGTTGTACCAGCCCAAACCAAGTCCCTCTACCCTCATACCCTCAAACCCAAGTCGGGCTCCATGTCCTGCTCTCCTCAATCAGCCAAAACCAAAGCCCAAGTCTTTAGCTGAATCCGAGTCCATCAAAACCTAAATATTTGAACCTATTGGGTTATTCCTAATTCGTTCGCCCCTCCACTCGTCTCTACGCGAACTAAAGAAGAAAAATCCTAATCCAGCTACCATAAAAGCACCCTCGGCTGTCGGCGCAGGCTTGTCTGCCACCTTGCTGCGTGACTCGTCACTCTGTTGTCTGTCATCTCGTTGCCAACTCCTCAGATTCGCCACCTCAATTCCAATTTCCAAGGTCTCTCTTTCTCTGATTTTAAGTGTCGAATGCACAGGCAAGCGATATTGCATACTAGTTTGAACACAACATAATTTCATCTTAGTAGATGCTTATCAGTTTTTAGAACTAGGGGTAGACAGAAGAACTTGGATCGAGGTCCGAAGTCCTAACAAAGGAGATGGTTTTCGTTAATGTTACAGAGAGCATGACCTACCAGACATGAATGGAAGAAAAGGATTCAAATAGCCAACCCCAAAAAAATTGAAATAAAGGATTTGTTGTTGTAATAGTTTGGATTAGGATATGGATGTATCACTCTTAAATGAAAACTGAAATGCCTTGGCTATTTGATGTTGTGGGTAAGTGAAGCATATCCTGCTGAAATGTCAAATGGTGGATTGCACTCTCCTAAGAGACAAATTCTACTAAAAGACAACCAAGGATCTGAATATTTCTCTAACCCTTATCATGGATGTATCATGTACCACTCTTAAATGAAAATTGAAATGCCTTAGCTATTTGATGTTGTGGCTGATTGAAGCATGTCCTGCTGAAATGTCACAAATGGTGGATTGCGATTTCCTAAGAGAGAAATTCTACTAAAGGACAACCAAGGACCTGAATAAAGTTCACCAATCCCTCTCATCTGTCATAGTTCTTGAAGAACATCATGTCTTTTTCTTCTCCTTGTTATTAAAATATGTTGAATCGCCCTCCATGTTATTGTACATAGCCAGTGACGTGGAACACGGACTTAAGTTCAACAAATTTAATTTGACAATTAGGGTTTATAGGAAATTTAACTAATGGTGGAAGGATGGAAGGAGATCTAGTTGTTATTATTGGCTTTGAAATTAACATGTACGATTTATCCGGAAGAGTGTGATTCACCGCAACATTCAAGAAAGGTGCAAACTTTGACTATGAGGAAGAGGCTTTCAACACGTTCTTGGACTCCTCAGGTTATGGTGCACAGCTCGTTGTAAAGGAAGAAGATTGCACGCGTGCACACGAGAACGACATACTCAATCCATATTTGACTTTGGCTTTCGAAGGAGTTCGACGTCTTCGTCGATTGCTTGGTTCCGACAGTGCCAATTGAAGGAGATTCAAATGGTCCTCCAAGCAAGACAGAGGATCCTTCAACGAAGACGTAGGCACAAGTTTGGTAGAGTATGAGAGAAGAAAACTTACTCAACTGATTGGTTTCATACCTAGGTATAAAAGTGGATTTTATTCTTATTTATTCTTCGTATCTTCGACAATTCTTTGGCTCATTTTAAATCCATACAATTCAACCATAAAATAATACAAACTAATTCAACGGAGAAACAAATAATCCTAAGGTAGACGAACTTCCCATCCAAACTAACCTCAAGATAAACAAATAACAATAAAGATAAATACCTAATCTAGTGGAAGATAAAAATCCCTTATCCAAGCTGCTAATGAATTAGAAGAAGATTTCTTCATAAACAAATATATCTCAACTCCTCATCCAAAACATCTTGCATGAAATTTGCAAGCTGACTAGTCTAAAACTCGGGCTCGTATGTGTCTCGTGTCACATCTTGGTCGAACTTAGAAGATTCACGAGGACGAGGTAGATGTTTCTGCAGCTAATTCAGATTTAGTAGATAATTAGACTCTAGGAGATATCTTGTATCAATTATCATTTAGCAGCTTTTAGTTGTAGTTATTTATTTTAGTGGGTTTGTCCCCAAGGACTCATAATATGTACTTATGTCGATAAATTTTTTGATTGATTTGGTAATGTACCATGCTTTAAGACGTTAGTCAATAGATTATTACTACTTTAGACTAGGTAGTCCTTTCCTACTTTCTATATCTTCAGGTCATAGTATTTTCTACTAAATGAGTTAGATTAACATATTCTATGTTTACACATTTGTTGGATTCTGTGGATTACTTGATGATTATGGTTCATATTGAGGTACAGACACATATGACCGCCGAAGTGTAGACTAGACGTATTCAAGTACTCATACTTTTGCCATGATACTGGAGGGGGCAGAGACATCCTGAGTATGTGAGTACGTCCAGCCTACGTTGCGATATCGACAATAAGACGTTGTCTATACCTCAATCTGAACCATAAGCAGACATCTTATTGCATGTCGTCTTGTCAACCACATAACACATGTTTCCATTCTTTTTCCAAAGTAAGAAGCTTTTCGTTACTACTGTAACTATTTTATTGTATCTGTTATGCTTATCACAATGGATAAGATGTACCAGATGTAATAAACTTACTCGCGTAGCTAAATATGTCTTTGTTGGTTTACTCTGTCTACAAGGGTCATATTCTCACCTGTGGAGAACAAGGTTATCATTTCGGTCAATGTTACCCTTCTTTAGTAGTAATCATATTTTTCCTTACCCTCCTCTCCTCCCCTGCCTCTCCAGAGTCTTATCGATTTACCCTCGAGCAATTGATTCTCACGTCGATATTCTCGGTCGCTACAGAACTCAAAATTTAGACTTGTCACTATCGTAAACGCTATGTTCCGTATTTTGAACTTTTCCGAAATTTTCCATTAGCTTCTTAATATCGTATAAGTAATTAAATAAAATAAATAAATAAATATATTGATACTCCATTAATTAATAACTTAAAACAAATATGCTATCCTTCTTGTAAATAACTAAAATATAAAACTTAATTAAATAAGTAACAAGGACTAAATAAATAAATAGATAAAAGAATAAATAAATAAAGGATAAAATAGGTTTTCACATTTAAATTAATCTAGCTACATTTAAGAAATCCTAAACTTACTAAGATCATCTAAATTAATTCTAAATCTAACTCGTGTAAATCTCCATAATCCTAATTTATTAGGTTAATCAATTAAAATGGAATTATATAAAATATATATCGACTTTAGAAAATTAATAGAAAATGAAATAAATGTAGGAACCCTAGAAGGGGGGTGAATAGGGTCAAGCTAACTAATCAAGCACTTAGCACAAGATAATGGGCAATTTAATAATATAAGTGCAAGAGAAGAAGCAACAACAATACCGACATACGATATATCCTAATATCCTCCCATGGGGCACTCCAGTCCCGGAACTCTCTCCGGCTTTAATCCACTATTTGAGTAAATAGTTACACACGAGTTTGGATCCGAAGAACTCGTCAACTTCAACACGAGTTTGGATCCGAAGAACTCGCCAACTTCTTACACGAGAGCTTTAGTCCGAAGGCCTCTCCGACTTCAACCCTTCACAATAGGTTTTGATCTCCTTATACAACAAGATGAAGACTTACTTTTCAACTCAATAACTCTAACACAATTTGTGAATGGCAAATGAAAGCTTTGTAGAGTTGTTTGTGGATAAGCTTTGGTGGTTTAAAAAAATTTAGACTCAAAGCATCAACCTTGAATGAAGGGGTTCAAGGCTATGTATAACCAAAGCATTGAAAAGAGCTCAAAGACAACTTTTCAGTCAGCGATCGGTATACCGTCGGTACGAACCGATATACCGTCGGAATACCAGTCTGGAATTGCAACGGGTAGAAATATAGCCGTTGGGATCATTAAATGTTCGAAATCCAACCGTTGGATTTTCAATGTTACTGAATCGGTATACCGTCGGTATAGATCGGTATGCCGATTTTGTAGACAGAAACTTTCTGTGAACAAAAATCGGTATACCGTCCGTATAAACCGGTATACCGTCGGCCGATTTTCAACTGAAAATGATCCTAGGCTAATTTTTACCCTAGCTTTCGATTTTGTCATCCATTTCTTGTGTTTACAATTACTTCTAAAATTCATTACAGACTCCAGATATACTGTAGCAGGTGCAGGCTTCTTCAGAGTCTTGAAATAATGATGGCATGGCATGGCTTCTTTCCTTAATAGATGTTGGCTTCTTCCTTGACGTCAGTTGTCCAAAGATATCTAGTTCGTGAAAACTGAATACCTTTCGGGGGCTTCGTCCCCAAACCCCCGACGAGGGGCGCTGCCCCCTCGACCCCCGTCCGCTGACCGGGCAGCGGAACCCCCGAGTGCGTGGCTCCGAAGATGTCGTGTGGTTCAGAAAAATCTTGTGGGATCCGTCGTCTTTGGCTCACCATGATTTCTTCATTTGCATAAGTCCAAGTTGATCTTGCTTATTGCTTTTCTGCATGTACATGTTAGGCGAAGAAAACAATATACATAGTAGCAAGTATCATAAGTTTAATGTACATTAGGACAATGCTGAGTTTAAGTATTAGTGCTAAGGTGATATGCACTGATAGCATAAATATTAGTGATATCATAATGTTTAAACTTAATTCAATGACCACAGTCAAAAACATAGTTTTGATTTTGGCAACCCGATTAAATTTTAAGATAGATAAGCTCATATCACTAATATGTAAACCAGTAGGCACATATCACCAAAGGTATAAGTACAAGTAGAAATGCTATAGCGATAGTATGAAGATTAGTGATAATGAAATGCTAAACTTAACATATTAACCATATTCAAAACATGATACAATCATTGGACCAACAATAAAGATATACATATAATTTAAACTTAGTAGAACTAGTTAACTTAAGCTAAGTCTGCCTTTATCCTAATCACTTTAGGCTTCCTAATCTTAATCTAAAGCAACCGAATCCCCCGCCGCCCCTAAAAAATCCTATATCTACAATATGCTATTAAGAAACCTACCTCAATCTGTTTTATACAAAAACACCACCTAAAAAAAATACTTTTCGAAATCCTTTGTGTACTCTCATCCAACCTTTGTTCACTTGCTCATGTTCTCCCTGCCTCAACCCATCCCGCCTGGCCAACCTGAAACCTCTCCTCTTGACATCATCGCTAATAGGGGTGACCTACCACCGTACTCCAAAGAAGACCTGTCGTCATCTCCCCGAATCTCCATCACATAGACAACCAACACCAGACCACACAGACTTCTCCATTGCCACCAACTGCGACACCCCCTACTTGCCCTCAACCACCTCCTCTTAGCTTTCCGACGACCCCCGAGTTCCCTAGCTCCTCGTCGAGACACCCACTACCACCATGACCATCGGCTTACCCGCTTAACACCTCTCCACCTTGCACAAAAGTTGTCCAATTCGCATCATCCGGAGGTTAAAGGCAAGTAGAATACTTCTTTATTGCCACCATTATTACATATGTTACTTTCATTGTCTTCTTTTGTTCTTATATCATGATTCATGTTTACATATTACTTGTACACAAGAGAGAGTGTTGTTCTAGTGATAATATCATACATGTTCACTTAGGGGTGTAAACGAGCCGGACGGACACAGACAGTCCACTGTCCGTGTTCGGTCCGAAAATGAAAATGAGTTCCAACGGACGGACACAAACAGTCCACTGTTCGAGTTCGGACCGGACGGACACAGACAGCCACTGTTCGTTAATTCAATCGGACGGTCCACGAACAAATTAAATATATGACCAAAAGTTGTTATTTTATCAAGATATCTTGATAGTTGGTACAAAAAATCAAGTTGAAAGGAAATACAATTGAAAGTTATAGAATACAACAAACAATGGTAAAAGATTAACGAAAATCTAGACTGGACAACCAAAAATTGATGCAAAATCAAAATGATATGACATAATTGATGCAAAATCAAAACGATATGACATAATTGATGCAAAACCAAAAGGAGTCTTCACTATCGGACGGTTCCTGGACAAATTCGGACCGGACATGAATATGACCGTGTCCGGATCCGATTTTTAAACGGACCAAAAATATATCCAAGTTATGTTCGTTAATTCAATCGGACGGTCCACGGTCGAACCATTTATCGAGTCGGACTCGTACGGACAACGGACTGCTTTGTCCATTTTACAGCCCTATGTTCACTACCATTTCTTGTTCATTAATATTAATGTTTCCAATGTTGTCATGATCGTGTTGGTACTGAGATATGGGCAGAGGTATATCGTTACTATACATATGGTCTTTCCACATAATTTTCAAATCTCTAATCATAACCCGACGACTACTATCAGTTGTGCACCATACGCTACGATTGACTGATATCTTGTACGCCTACATGTAGAAAACCGGTATTCTAAACACATTGTACATGGATTATTATTGTTTGACAGTCTTCTGCATATTGATCCTCATACTGTCACCATATGCATATTATTATGGCCCATGTATCTGTTATCTTATTCTACTCATAGATATAGTCTTTGTACTACTTCTTAGTTGTCTTTTCTTTTCTTCTCCTATTATGTTAGTGTTAGTAAATAAATCATGATGTGTAACTATATTGTGCTTTGCCCCAATACTGATTGGATAACATTAACAAATTTAGACAAGAGCTACGATATACACTATGGTTCCTATGAGTAACTAATTCTAGATCCATGAGTTTGATGTTAGCTTAGTTAGTTTCTTTTAGAACTTTAAGTTCAATTTTTGGTTCCCGAGGATTGGACCTTCCCTATCTATGTAGTGGATGTTTGGTATCATTAATTATTTGTGAACTTTTAGTTATATTATTTTTCCTGGTTATTTTCTCTATCATATCATAGATTAGAATGATTGTTGTGAATGAGTTAGTGTATTCCATTGTGAGTTTGATGACTATGGATATCGTGGTATAAACAACGTACTACCGCCGATGTTGCGACGTAAGCTAGAATTGGCCACGTACTCGTATCACAAAAAGTAGAAGCGGATCATGACATGTGTAAACGATCGTTTTCACAAGATCCATTAGTACCAGCAATTGTCACACCCTTGTTGATCCTTGCTTTAATTTGTTGATCCTCCTCCCTTGCGTAAGAAACCACATTCTTGTATTTCGCATTCTATTACTCACTTTTCTCCTACTATTGTTTAAGTCTTTATGCCAGTTTGTTAGCTTTCTATTCTATGTTCCTATTCCGGTATCTTGGATGGCATATGATGGATAAAGGAAATGCAGACCTTTAGAAAAAATGGCACATGGAATCTAGTTTCTCTACTTCCCTGTGGATATATACATTACAGCACAATCCTGATGGTACTGTCGAATGCCTGAAAATTCGTTTGGTTACTAAGGGATTTACCCGACTTTACGAGATCGACTATAAGGGAACCTTCTCTCTAGTTGTCCACCGAAAAAGGCCCACACACCAGTTTGACATTAAGAATGTGTTCCTTAATAAGGATGTCTCTGAGGTAGTCTATGACTCTATATGCAGCAGTCTCCTAGTTACTAGTGTGCGGGGAAGAAACTCGTTTCTCATCTCCACAAGTCTATGGAGTATGGACTTGGGCAGTTTCTCATCTCCACAAGTCTATGAACTTGAGCAGTCTGCCCAAGTCTGGTTTGACAAGTTCCATCGGGTTGTTTGGCGGATCGATTTCACTCGTAGTATGCCAAACTTTTCTCTTGTCCATTATTGAACCAACTACCAAAGCATAGTGATTCTGATAGTCTACGTATATGGATGGTATTATCATCACCGACTACAATATTATTAGCATCTCCAAGGTCAATGCCTATCTTGCCAGTCAGTTCCATTCCAAAGATTTTGGTCCCTTGCGTTCGCATTGAACTTGTCCCAAGAATGGTTCTTTAACTCTTTCTTAAGGCAAGTATTGTTTGGATCTCTTGGATAAGTTCAAGTTTCTGGATTGGGTTTTGATCGACTAGACTCCTATGGATCAAAATAATCGTCTCTTCATAATTAGCTCGTTCGTCTTTTTGTAGTTAGATCCTCTGATCCATTTCTCCCTGACCTAGGTATGCGTCGTTGTCTCATTGACAAACTCAACTATTTGACTAGTACTCTTCCATAGGTTTCCTTTGTTGTCAGCATGTACAGCATGTACGCGCAGTCTCCCGCCATCTCTTATCTTCATTTTGTTAGGCAAATTTTCCAGTAGTTGGAAAATCTCGAAGCTAGGGGTTATCTATTGAACATCCTCCACCTTATCACTTATTGCATATGTCGATGCTCACTATACAACATCCATTAAGGATCCCCACTCTACTAGTGGGTACACGTTCTTTGACGACAACCTAGTCACATGTTGTAGCAAGAAACATATTGTCGTTGCATGCTCTTCTAATAAGACGGACTTGGCTTAAAAGCCTTAAAACTGATATTAGTGACTCGTGTGAATGTTCCTTTCACTTATATAGCATCTCTTGTGATAAGAAAGCTACTATTCACATTGTTGCATGGTAGTCAAAGGTGTGTCCAAAACATGCCTAAGGCGTGCCTTGCAGCAAGCAGTAACTGCGCCTCGCACCTCACTAGGCAAGGCGCCTTTCTCTAAACGTACCTTTTAGCAAGACGCAACCAAGAAAAGACGCACGTAAGCGCGTCTTATGTTTCTTTTTTTCTTTTTCGTTTTACAAAAAACTTTGAGACATGGATATAGTCATTCCCCCATACAAGTGGGAGGAATATAGCTCTTTCCACGGTTGCTGGAAAAAAAAAACTAAAATTTACTAAAAGCGTGATAGGAAGAACACAAATTTTTGTTAGTTGTTGACTACTATTGCTATTGCTGCTCTGCTAGTTTACTTGGTTATATTTTAATATGTTTTTGTTGGTTTTAATATGTTCTTTGGTTTTATTTTTTACATTACTAATTTATATATTTATTTATGTATTGTTTATTTTTTATTTTTGCTCCTCGTTTCATTCAGGCGTACGCTTTAAGTTGTGCCTCGGACGATATGGATCATTTGTGCCTCGATTGCGCCTTACACCTTTGACCATGGTAATCAAAGGCACGCCTCGCAGCAAGGCGCAGTAGTCGTGCCTCGCATCTCACTAGGAGATGCGTCTTTCTCTGTGTGAACCCAAGACATTACTTTCAGAAAGGCGCAACCAAGAAAATGTGCACCTTATGTTTTTTTTTCCTATTTTTTTGTTTCTAATTTTTTTTATAAAAAATTGTGAGGCGGGAAGGTAGTCCTTACCTCATACACGTAAGAGAGGTAGCAATTTTTACGATTGGTAAAGTTGGCCACAGTTGAACTTTAAAATTTTAAATTTAGTAAAAACGTGGTAGAAAAAATACAAATTTTTGTTAGTTCTGTTAACTGCTACTACTATTGTTGCTCTACTAGTTTACTTGGTTATGTTTTAACATTTTTTTAGGTTTAATATGTTATTTGGTTTTATTTCTTACATTACTAATTCATTTATTTATGTATGTATATTTTTATTATTTTTTATTTGTGTCTCGCGCTGCACTCGGACGCGCGCCTAAAGTGCACCTTGCGTCCCGGACGATATGGACCATTTGCGCCTCTTTGACTACCTTGCCTTTGACTACCTTAAGAATCTTATCTTCCACGAATACAAAAAACATATTGAGGTAGGTTGCCACTTCGTTCAAGTCAAAGTCAAGTTCCAGGAAGTTAGTATACACCATGCAGCGGCTCACTGTCAAGTCCTTTTTGATACTTATGGCCACGTGTCGAGCCCCGTGTGGTAAATCATACTATGGCCTTGTGTCGAGCAATGTGGCATAATGTTATGGCCACGTGTCAAGCTCCGTGTGCTACATGATGTTATGGCCTCGTGTCGAGCCCTATGAGACATCAATTTTATAGCCTTGTGTCGATCCTAGCTAGCACGTGTCCTCACAAAAGCTCTTCAAACAACAATTTCTCTTCGGTCGGGATTTTTTTTATAAAATCCGTTTATTTTATATATATATATTTGGAAAAATGGTAAATTTTATTCCAAAATCAACTCATACAGAATACAGACCATCCCATTGACCTCTCACCCTACTAAGGTGACATAGTATTTACATCAAACTCAATATTGTGGAGTATGCCTATTGAAGGAGTGGAGAGCCCCTCGAAAATGCGTCGGTTCCGTTCCCTCCACACATGCCAGACAGAGGCAGCTAGTCGCAATCTGACGGTCTTAAACCATACATGTCCCCTACTTCTCTGGCCACGAATCCCCGTGATAATGTCGCGTATATCTCTGTCTATGTCACATCCTCCCAACGACCTTCGGCACTGTTCAGACCAGATATACCAGGACACATTACATTCAAAGAACAAATGTCTCATAAATTCATTTTTTGCTTCACACAGCATACAATTGGGATTGGGGATGGGAATCCCAAACGTAATGAGTCTGTCTCTCGTCAGCAAACGTCCCGACATCAACCGGTAGACGCATAGTTGCATCTTGCGAGCCATGCCTTTACACCAGATGAAGTCAAAATTCTCGCTCCTAGGATTCGTTTGGCGCACCAGATTGTAGCAACTCTTGAATTGGAATTCCCCTTTAGCTCCGGGGTTGGCAGACGGATCCCAAATCCATCTATCGTCCAGCTGACTCAGGTCAATGTCTACTGCTTGAATGGCCTCTCCAAGCTCTGTCGTGTGGCGGTATATCTCCGGTCTCCATTCACCATTCCTGATAATATGCTGACACTTCATCCCTCTACCAGCCTCCCTGTGTAGTTGGTCCCCCAGTATCTCTAGTAACGATTTACGCTCCACCCAAGGGTCCAGCCAGAGGCCAGTGCCTGTCCCATCTCTCATAATCCGCCAAAAGAAGTTTTGAGAACAGCTCTGTGACGGAGAATACTTTTAAAAGTCACCGAGTGGCTATTGTTGAGAGCACAGGACCAGAAGTTGCCCTTCCTCACATACCGACTAGACATCCAGTCCGCCCATAACGACCCGCCTTTGATGAACCTCTAAGCCATCTTCACGTCCGAGGCCTCTCTGACTGCCAGGAGTGGTCTGAGCCCCACCCCTCCCTCCTTCCGAGGCCGGCAGAGTTGCTCCCAGGAGATCGCATGTATGTCCCCTCTCCAGATGATGTTGGCACAGATGCTCTCTACTTTTCTGATAGTGGCAACCGGAACTAGGATAGACTGGAGCCAGAATAGCGTCAGGGCAGAGATGACCGACCTCACTAACTCAATGCGACCTCCAAAGGACAGACCTGTTGCCTGCCATCCTTCTACCCTCCTCTGAACATACTCCACCAGGCCCTGACAGTCCAGTTCCCGCACATAGTTAACTGTCAGAGGCAACCCCAGGTATTTGACCGGCAGCTCCCCTTTTTCGACGCCTAGGGTAGCTGCTCTTTCCTCCTTCAGCGTACACAGAGAGCTGAAATAGACTCGACTCTTTTCTCGGATCAGTTGAAGCCCAGAAAGCTTGCCAAACTCATCCATAATCTCCGATAGCGTGGTCATCACTCCCATAGATGGCCGAAGGAAAACCAGGAGGTCATCTGCATATATGAGGTGTGAAACATATGGCTTGATTTGCTTGTACAGAGGCACAACCTGTCCACTATGCACCACCATATCCATCAGGCAAGAGAAGTACTCTATGACAAGAGTGAACAGATAATGAGACAAGAGGTCCCCTTGCCTCAGCCCTCTGTTGCTACGGAAGAATCCATATGGGATGCCCTGGATGAGAAGAGAGAAAGTGGGGGTCGAGATGCACTCTATAATCCTCGATACCTATCTCTCGTCGAACCCCATAGCAACCATCAGGTGACACAGGAAGTCCCTGTTAACCATGTTATAAGCTTTCCTCAGGTCCAGCTTCACGCACGCCTTCTCGGCCCCCGGTTTATTGAACTCACGCACCATCTCATGAGCGAGCAGGCTGTACTCCGCGATCGATCTGCCCTTGATGAAAGCCGCCTAGTTCGGGAAGACCAGGTCCTGCATAATCCCCTCCATGCGCCGATACATAAGGTGAGTGGTTATCTTATAAGATAATTGCAGCACGCGATAGGACGGAAGTCAGCCAGCGAAGTAGCCCCTTCTTTCTTCGGCACCAGGGTCAGGAACGTGTGGTTGAGCTCCTTCAGCAATTTCACCTCCGTGTAGAATTTCGGTACTGCTTCAAGAACCGACAGCTTCAGCGAATCCCAGTGGCGCTTGTAGAACCCACTACTAAACTCATCTGGCCCTGGAGCATTGTTAGGGTCCGCCTTCATATAGCCTCCATCTCATCCAGTCTGACCGGCGCAAGTAACTGGCTGTTGCCATACGACGTCACCAGCTTCTTTGTGATGATGTCCGAAAAGATAGACAGATAATCAGTTTGAAAATATAACTCTGAATAGTACCTGACAGCCTCCCCCTGGATCGCAGATGGATCTCCAACCAGCTTGTCCTCTCCATCAAGTAGACGAGAGACACTATTCCTGTGTTGCCTGCTGCAAATCACATCATAGAAGAACTTGGAACAGCGGTCCCCCTCCTTAAGCCAGGAGCATTTAGCGCGTTGTGTCGCACTAATTTCCTTCTGGAGTCGGAGATTGTTGACTTCCCCTATCAATTCCTTTTCCCGTGCCGCTAAGAGCCTATCCAGAATATCAGCTTGCATGGAGATCTGAGTAGCCCTGAGTTCAGCTTCCTTTTCCTCCAGAGATGGTCGGGGCATGTTCTTCACCCAGCTCCGGATAGCCCTCTTAGTACGCATGAGGATGTGCACCATGCGAAATTGAGCTGTTCCCTCCTGCTGATCGTGAAACACCTCGGCCACTGCCTCCATATAGCCTTCGGACAAGTACCAGCTGTTGTTGTATCGGAAAGGGCACAATTTCCAAGTGGGCCGCTCAGTGAAGCCGACCCTGATCGAGGAGTGATCACTAGTCCCAGCAGCTAGGCCCTCTGCCACTGAATTTAGAAAACAACAGAACCATTCACTATTATCCAGTGCCCTGTCAAGTTGGCAGGCAACTCTGTGGTGAACAGCTTTATTGTGCCAGGTCCAGATGTGCCCCGCTCTCTCCAGCTCCCTCAGGCCAGACTTCAGAAGACACCTCTGGAAGTCATAAAGAATATGATTGGGAACAGGCCGACCTCCCACCTTCTCTTGCCTGTGGAGAAGAGCATTGAAATCACCCAGAAGAAGCAAGGGGAGGTGCAGACTGTCCGCCATAAGGCCCACTTAGGAGATGTCCCTCCATAGGCCTTTTCTATGCCGTCTGTCGTTGTGACCATATACCGCTCCAAGCATGAATCGGAATCCTCCCCTATTTGTGAAAGAGATCGCAATAAGCTGCTCCGACATCAGGGACAGATCACCATCCCAGTTGTTGCGGTTCCATCTGACCCAGATCCTTGCCATGTCGCATATCGCCAGGTTGTGGAGTTGAACCCAATTGGGGGAGTTCGTCGCGCGAGAGTCCTCTCTCATTTAATTTTAGTTTCCAGCAGCACAGAGATGTCACAGTTTTTTCTGCGTAAGACCTCACTAATCTCTCTCCATCTCCCTAAAGAGCATGCACCTCTGACGTTCTAGGCGATTACCGCCATTAATTATTAAGAGGGTGAGTCCCCTGAAACCCTTCTGGACCAGTACCCGGGGATGGTACCACGTCCGTCGCAGCCATGTCCTCCTCCAAGCCAGGAGTAGTAGAATGTTGATTCGCTGTTTGGGTGAGCATCAAGGCCCAAGCAGAGTTGTCCACACAGAGCGACTCTCTGTAGCCAGGCATACGGCCTTACTCCCGTGGGTGTCCGTCGTGTAGTGGGCCAACATGTCTCTTCCTGCTATAAACTCTCTCCTCGGACACACCACCTTCTCCCCGATGCTCTTGTCCCGACGCCGTCATGCCTCTGGTGACCATACTCCTCTGGACAGTAAAAGTAACCATAGCCTCATTGGAATGCTCCGGCTACGGAGAGATAGTCAGACCCAGTCCACTGGTGTCCTCCATCTGTCGGTCCCCCTCCTGCAGGCCACCCTCTACCCTCTTTTATACTCTAATAGTCTCTGCCATCCGAGATGCTCCAGGGTCCACAGCTGACTCCGGGGGGATCACAGTCTTCTGACCTCCATTTGGGCATGTACTAGAGAGGTGACCGAAACAAGCACAGTGGGAACAGTCAGGTGGTACCCATTCGTACTCAACTTTCTGAGTTAGAACCTCCCCAGACGGAACCTCATACTCCAGCAGACTCGGGACCTCTCTACCGGCCCTGATCTCCACGAACATCCGAGCATACATCAGCATCGACCGAAACGCTGTAGCATCGTCAGCCTTAATCGGTTTGCCCACCAAGCTGGCAAGCCTCATAAGCAGGGGGATGCTCCAATATTTGACTGGGAACTCTGGGAAGCGGATCTAAACAGGAATAGCATTGAGGAGATCCTTCTCACATTGCAACTCCGGAGTCCACTCTTTCAGAATAATCAGTCTTCAATCAAACGTCCAAGGTCCTCCTTGGGTAATCTTGACGACGGCTTCCACAAGTCCAAATTTTACATAACAAAAGCCATTCTCCCTCGCAAAAACCTCCATGCTTCATTTTGGCTGCCAAACACGTGCCACATATGCCCGAATCTGCCCATAGAAGGGCTTGTTCCCCAGCACATACAAGACCGTGTTTTCCCAAAAAGCTGTCACCTCCGCTATCTCATCCGCAGGGAACGAGGCTCGAAAGCTACTCCCTACCTTCTTTAGTGGCACGTACTCTATTGACGATGGGCATTTAGGTCCTACTGGCTTGCATATGTCTGCCCAAGACTTGTCCAAAGGGCGGGTAGACGTCCCCGGAGACCATAGGGCGTCACTAGGGGAAGAGGACCCTAGGCCCTGGCCCCCCATGTCACGCTCCGATCCCGCAGCGTCCTTTCATCCTCGCTTCGGACTCTTTGAGACCGATCGTCCTCGCTAAGGCGTGATGCCGTGCAAGCCTAAGTTGCGCTTGCACAAGACCAAGACCTGAAGCAAGACAAGATAGACAAGATTGACAATACGCAGCGGAATATATTGCAGATAACTGAAGCAGCAGCGGACATATTTCAGAATACATGTATTGAACACAATGGTAACAAGAAACAATTCTCTTTATTGATTTCATTTGAACAGATTACAAGCTCTCGATTCTCTCTGATACAATATTACATTCTCTCAGAACTTTACAGATTACAATGATCCCGTTCCCATACATTACATTCCTTTATATACAAAATCAACTCTTGCAACAGATGTCATCTCTTGACATCTCTTCTGATTTCTGGCTCCTGAGGATGAGGCTCGGGCTATCGTTTCGGACTATCCTTCTCGATGCATATTGCACCTGCATGCAGACTGATGGTGGGTCAGTATATCAGCATACTGGTGATTGTGAACAAAGAGCTACATTTGTCTTAAACGATCACTGTTCATTTAGTGAGAAAACGTTTCTTGTGATGTGATCTTGCTACTTTTTACCTATGTTCATTTCATGCATACAGAGTCAATTTACATCTCTTTTGAAAACATCTTTGAAAAGGCACAATTCATTTCATTTCATTTGAAGCATATAAGGGACTAATCATTTCAAACATGATGACTATTCATTTCTGTGGAGTGCGCAGCGTGTTTCATGAGCATATCATGTTATTAGGGACAACAGCATTAGCATTCTTTTCTTTGATTCAAGACATTCTAAGGGTCAGGTTACAAGCAAGCACTTCTTTGTAACGGATTAATCTCTGCAAGCAATTCATATAGCAAACTCAAGCAACACATATGTATCACTTTTAAGTGATTCTTACCATAGCCGACGGTCCATACCTACACAAGACAATGATTAGCATAAACATGATAATACCAGCATTGTTCTCTGTTCGTCTCTGCATTGTTAGCTCTTAGCAAAACATTCATACCACATGCAGACTCGATTGGTAGCTGTGACTCTCCGGCTCAGCTCTGCACCAACCAACACCTATCTATATGATGGTCCATAGGAAAACCCATGATTAGCCGCTGTGACTCTCCGGTACAGCTCGTCGCTAAGGACTCAGATATTGACTCCCATTTTCACATGGAGGCACTAATCTCTCCTAGGCCGAGTGGTCCAGGCGCCCCCAGATCCACCCGAGAGACAATTTTTTCCTTGTTAACAAGTTGTCCGAGACCATATGTCACGCCCCGAGTCGACAAACGTTCGTCCCCGATGTTATTTTGCCGATTCGATCGTCCTCGCTAAGGCGTGATGCCGTACGAGTCTGGAGTTGCCCTCGTACAAGGCAAGAACGTTACGTTGATTTGCATATTAATACGCCAAGTTGAAACTTCACAAATCACATCAGAATATAAGACGCAGTATAGGAAGATAGAAATTTGTTTTTCATTCATAGCTTGCAACGAAGTGCAAGTCGTAATTACATTGGATGCCGTTGCGGCTACATTGATTGAAAACGAAATAAAACATACTCGACAAGCTGCCTGAACTAACACTTGCCGTTCCATACATTCGCCCCTTTATACATAAGCCGTCGATTGAATTGACTTCAAAACACTTCAGCATAGGAAGTGTAATGCCCCGCTCCGCACGGTGCATTATGCTGAGTCATTGACTCGAAGAGTTGCGTTGACCCGATTGCGTATCGATGCGAATCGATACAAAAGTTACCTTGTCCCGAGAAACGTATTGACCCGAGGAACGCATCGAGTAATAACGATGCAAGTGTTAAGTTGTCCCGAGCAATGCATCGAACTAAGTCGATGCGAAGAGTCGCCTTGTCCCAAAGAATGCATCGAGTGAATCGATGCGAAGCGCCGCGTTGCCTCGAAGGATAAGTGCGTTGAGACGGCTCAAAGATTCTAAGAAATCGAATCGACCAAGGCGCAAGTCTAAATCGATGCAAGTAATGATTTTAGTTGGTTTCATGTGCAGGCTATACGTTTACGCTGAAATGTTAGAGGTCGATCTTTTGCCTTATTCAGTAAGGGGTCCGCGAAAGCAAATCGTCGCCTTGCGACGGACGGAAGCGTTGGCACGCTAAGGCAAATCGGACGTATAATTCAATAAGCACGAAGTGCTCGAATGGCTAAGTCAGGAGAGTGGCCGTGCAACGAGTTATGAAATCGAGCCGCAACGGCTCGGCGAAACGACAACGGCAGATCGACTCAAGGTGGGGGGACATTAACTCTCTTTCCTAATCCGTCATGCTTAATGTAAAATACATATCATTGAATGCTGTGTTAACCTATCAATGCCACGGGCGTGGCTTGATAGCGAGATAAACGTAGTGCGTGTCGAACACTAAGATAGAACAATTGAAATGAATCGTACAACAATTGTACGAGTCGCTACGGAACATTGAATAGCGCTAAGGCGAGCGCCTCGGTACGCAAGCCATACGAAAGTGGGATAACTGTACTCGGCGAGTACCTTAGTGCACGAACCATACCGTGCCTTCGCGCACGAGTTAGAACGGCTAGAACATTGAAAGACAATAGGCGAGCGCCCTAGCGCGCAAGCTACGGACATTGAATGCTAAGTCATAGAACATCGGAATTACGGTCGAAACGTGCCTTCGTGCACGAGATAATAAAAGATGGCTTCGTTGCGAAAGAATACAGTTGTGGCATGAATGTGGCGGAACTGTCGGATATGACATAATGCCTCGAAAGGTGTTCGGGACCTTCGGGTCGTTCGGTTGACGAGCATTGAGTTGAGGCATGATGCCATTGAAACATTGAAACGAAGTATGAGATGTAAGAACATAGAAAGTTAACGGAAGAAATATGAGATGATAAGGCGGCATGGTGCCTTCGAAATGTTCGTTGAGGACATTCGGGCGATTGTGCCAATTGAAATAGAGATAAGCGAACTTGCTTGGTTGTATGAAAATAAGATGCGTTGCATGGTCAAATGGACTTAAAGATATAAAAGCCCGTGCATGGGTATTCCCTCGAACGCGGCGCGCCAGGGCGCTGGGACCGTTCGGCCTAGGAGGGATTCGTTTACGGTATTGTTGGTGCACTTCATTTAGAAGGGTAGCGACCTTCTGGTGAATGTGATAAGCCACTTGCTGCGATTATTTCGGTGGCCTCCGATGTTGGTTAGCAACCGCACGGAGTTAACATCGTCTTACGTTTCGATTCGATAAATATAAGTCCATTCTAGCCCGAAAAGCTAGTGACCTTCATATAGTTAAGGGCGACGGGTTTGGAAGTGCAAGGTATGCATGTATCCTGCATGGATGGATCCTGAATAGCGAGCACTTATAACATGACAGGGAAAACGGATAGGCGTATTCACCTTGCGTCGGTGCAAGGGCGAGTGCGTCGATATTGCTACGTTGTGTCACGAATCAAACACGAGATTGCTTGCTTGCTTTACTTATGCGAATTGAATAACATGCTTTCCATGCTTTACAGTCTTCGAATATGCCATGAACTCATCCTAAGGAGAACATAGAAAGAGAATTAAATTGTATGTTTGCATGAATCAATACAATACTAAATGTCGGTTTGTTAAGTGGGTTTTTGATCAGTACAGCGAGGACGAAAGTACTAATCCCCCACTAGTTTGCTAGCAGGTTCATTGGTCTGCTCGCGGCGGAGCTTCGCTTGAACGCGTTGAGGCTTGGAATGCCGAAGCGTATTGAAGCGTGCGATCGCATTGACGCTCGGACTCGCGACAGGATTGATGCAGCCGAGATATAGAAGGCATGATGTATGGAACGGTGAAATCCTTTGTGAGCAAGAGAAAACTTGAGTGTTGTAGCCAATCTGGCAAATTTCGTTGGGCTATCGAAAGCCTTTGTAATCTGATTTCGAATATCAATAAAGTTGATCGTTTTCGTATACTCTGTTTTGCCTTTCGTTGTTAACGTTCAACTCAAAGATAACCATTTGAGAACTTGTCATCTTGCCTTGCACGAGTGCAACTCCAGGCTCGTGCGGCATCACGCCCCAGCGAGGACGAAGATTCGGGTGATTCTGGGTCGGGGTGTGACAGGAAGAGCTTCAAAACACCTCCGTACTTCAGTTTCAGTTTAGTTTGGAGCGCCTGCCGCACCTGGGGAAATTGGGGGAGGGGATTAGCACACTTGCCAAGTGGACGAGACGAACCAACTCGTCTAAACCGACTCTGATTGTTAAGATAGGCATGCTTTAGAGTTGTCTTTCTATTTAGAACTAAATGAATTCAGTTCATATCGATAGCCATCTTTGAGTAATAAAGCATACAGAAAAGCATAGTGATTTATCACGTTTCTTACCACGGCCGTGCTCGTCCCTGCATAAAACAGAGATAGTAATTATACCTGCATAAGACAATAGATGAGCATGCTACTATCTTACACGTGGTCATTGGTGTTACGCACCACTAGGGACTTAATCGAAATTGGCATGCGAAGCTACCCTTTCAGCCTAGGTTGCAAGCCTTACTGAAGGTCCCGCATGTCTCGCGCCGAAGCACGATAATTTATTCCCCCTAGGATGAATCGGTTCCGATGCCACGGATACCGTTTCGAGGAAAACGAACTTGTGCACAAGCTGTCCATGACCATGCCTATGCGTGAATAGTTTAATATATGCAAACAGTTTTGTATAGCGCGGACAGTATCGAACGACATTATCATTTCTCGCAACTCATGCAACGATTCATTTTCCCCAAAGTTGTACTCCCGATTTAGCGTCCCGTGGGCACCAAATTGTCCGAGGCATCATAACCCATGATCAACGTTTCACATTATTTTGCAGCACGTGAAATAGTCTATCTTTTTACTAGAACCTTAAACTTTTCCGTTTATGTGAGAAACTTGTATTTTTCAGAGTAGATTACTCTAAATCGATACGTTTTTCCCGAGTTCTTGACCTTAGTGGATTGGCATGCAATTAACTTGGCATCGTTCGATTTGAATGAATTCGAGACAAGGAATTTGTTTGCAGGACACAGTAGAAGGAAGGTCCGAATCACCCACCGATTTCTTTGCTCGTGCCGATCGTCGAAGCGCTTCGCAACGTTAAGCTTTAGTTACGCGAGCTCCTGCAATGGCACCAACACTTTGTTAGAATTCCTTTTTTTTCCTTCCTTCGAAATTTGTAAATTGCATCCAGGAAAACGACGCGAAAGCACTTCATCAAAATCCAGCGGCAAAAGCTCCTAGAAAACCATACAGCGGTCCAGTCCCGTCGAAGGGACTCTTATATAGAGCTCACTAGCCGAGACGCAGCCCACTGCATCTAGGACTTATTCCAACAAAGTCGTTCCATTAGTTGGATCGATTCTCGTAACTTCCGTCAAAATCGATTTGAATCGATGCCGCAAGGCGTTATCGTTTACCAAGCCCAGCGATCGAGTCAGATGGCCATCTAAGTTCCCGACCGATCTGACTCGTCGCAAGCATATTATGAAGTCCGTCGCCTATCGAAAGCGAGGCGCGACATAATATACCACTAAGAAAAAGTTTCGTCCCGAAACTTAAAAACAAGGGTCTGACCTTAATTTAGACAAACAATGCAGGGTATTTCTCTTTCATCTCCGCCTCCATTTCCCACGTCGACTCTTCGACTGAATGGTTCCGCTAAAGCACGCGGACCAAGGACATCGACCAATTTCGTAGTACCTTCTCCTTGCGGTCCAAAATTTGAATAGGCTCCTTCGAGTAAGACAAGTCAGTACGTAGCTCCAACTGATCGAAGCTAACCACATGACTTGGATCGTGCACGTATTTTCGAAGTTGTGAAACGTGGAAGACATCGTGCACATCAGCCAAGGCAGGAGGTAGTGCGATCCGATAAGCAACCGTTGCAACTCGCTCGATGATCTCGAAGGGGCCTACGAATCTCGGGCTCAACTTACCTTTAACGCCGAACCGCATCACACCGCGCATGGGCGTTACTTTCAGAAACACATGGTCCCCGACCAAGAACTCTAGCGGTCGTCGACGAAGATCTGCGTAGCTCTTTTGTCGACTTTGCGCGATGCGGAGTCTATCTCGGATCAAGCGGACCTTCTCGACGGCCTGCTCCACTAGTTTCGGCACA
Source organism: Iris pallida (assembly GCA_029216955.1). NCBI lineage: Eukaryota > Viridiplantae > Streptophyta > Magnoliopsida > Asparagales > Iridaceae > Iris > Iris pallida. Next base: position 12,837 of record JANAVB010020822.1, on the reverse strand, counting down.
AGCAATTGTCGCTCTCCGACTTCATCCCAGCATATTGGCGAACGACACTTCCTCCCGTAGAGCGCTTCGTATGGAGCTATCTGAATGCTCGACAGGTAGCTGTTGTTATACGCAAACTCAATAAGCGGCAAATGCGTATCCCAACTAGTCTTGAAATCGATCGCACATAGACACAGCATATCTTCTAAGATTTGATTTACTCTCTCCGTCTGACCGTCTGTTTGGGGTGGTACGTCGAACTAAAATTTAGTTTGGTCCCCATCGCCGCTTGTAGGCTCATCCAAAAACGCGATAGGAATCGCCCGTCTCTGTCCGAAATTATTGAGGCCGGTACCCCGTGCAGTCGAACAATCTCGTCGACGTAGATTTGTGCTAACCGATCGATGCTCCATCCTACTTTAATTGCGATGAAGTGAGCCGACTTGGTCAATCTATCAACAATGACCCAAATCGCATCATTCCCCCGCGGCGTCTTCGGAAATCCCGCAATAAAATCCATCGAGATGTTGTCCCACTTCCACTCGGGAATGGCGAGGTTCTGCAGCTCTCCGCCTGGTCTTTGGTGTTCCGCCTTCACTTGCTGACACGCCATGCACTGCGATACGAAAGTAGCCACGTCTTTCTTCATGCCGTGCCACCAGAAGTTTGTGCGCAAGTCCTTGTACATCTTGGTGCTTCCAAGATGTAACGAATACTTCGCATAATGTGCCTCCGTCATAATTTCTTTCCTGAGTTCGGCAGTTTCAGGAATGCAGAGCCTTCCGTTTAGTCGCATCGTCCCGTCTCCGTCTTCCGCAAAGTCGGTCGCCCTTCCCGTTGAAATCAGCTCGCGCATTTTCTTCAGGAATGAGTCGTCCTTCTGTACGGTCTTTATCTTGCTAAGCAGGCTCGATCCTAACTTCAACTGAGCTAGGTGCAGGTGTCGATACTCAATCCCGAGTTCGATACCCATTGGTTCAAGGTCTCTCCGTATCTCCTTGTTTATGGCTAGTGTTCCCATAAACATTCTGCTAAGCGCGTCGGCTACAACGTTTCCCTTGTCCGGCGTATACTCGATCGTTAGCTCGTAATCTTTTATGAGTTCGAGCCAACGTCGTTGTCGTAGGTTGAGCTCTCGTTACGTAAACAAGTATTTTAGGCTTTTATGATCTGTGTAGATTCTGCAAGCCACACCATAGAGGTAGTGCCGCCAGAGTTTCAATGCAAACACGATCGCCGCCAATTCTAGGTCGTGCGTCGGGTAGTTTTTCTCGTGCTGCTTCAACTGCCGTGAAGCGTAGGAGATGACTTTATCTCTCTGCATGAGTACGCACCCGAGGCCAGTTCCCGATGCGTCGCTGAATATCTGAAAGCCTTCTGGACCGTCTGGAAGTGCAAGGATTGGAGCTGAGACGAGCCGTTGCTTCAACTCTTGAAAGATGGATTCACAGTCGTCACTCCATTCAAATACTACTCCCTTCTGGGTAAGGCGAATCAGAGGCGACGCTAGCTTTGAAAAGCCCCGCACGATTCTTCGGTAGTAGTCCGCTAAGCCCAGGAAACTCCGAATGTCGCTAGCCGAGGTTGGTCGTTTCCAATCTACCACCGCTTCAATCTTCTTTGGGTCCACCGCGACACCTTCGGCAGAGATTACATGTCCGAGGAATGTCACGCTACTCATCCAAAACTCGCACTTACTCTGCTTGGCATATAGTTTGCTTTCACGCAGATTCTGCAATACCGTCTTCAAGTGTCCTGTGTGCTCTTCTCGATTCTTGGAGTAGATTAGGATATCGTCGATGAACACGACTACAAATTTATCGATTTGAGGCCGGAAGACTCGGTTCATCAGATCCATGAAAGCGGCTGGGACATTCGTCAAACCGAACGGCATGACTAGGAATTCGTAATGACCATATCAAGTGCAGAAGGCAGACTTCGATACGTCGTCGGACTTGATCTTCAGCTGATGATAGCCTGAACGAAGATCGATTTTGAAAATACTGATGCGCCTTGCAGTTGGTCAAACAAGTCGTCGATTCGTGGCAAAGGATACTTGTTCCGCACGGTCGCCTTGTTGAGTTCCCGATAGTCGATGCATAGCCGCATCGACCCATCCTTCTTCTTCACAAACAGTACGGGAGCTCCCCACGGAGACGCTAGGGCGAATAAATCTGCGGTTAGCAACTCTTGTAATTGCACCTTCAGCTCCTTCAGTTCTGCTGGAGCCATTCGGCAAGGCGCCTTTAATATCGGTCGTATATCGAAAAGGTGTCGATGCTGAATTCTATTTCTCGATCCGACGGCATCCCGGACATCTCGTCAGAAAAACGTCGGGAAAATTTGCCACAACATCAGTCTGCATTGTGTTTGTATTATCCTTCCGCGTGTCTCGAACTGATGCCAAGTATCCCGTACAGCCGGAACGCAGCATACGCCTCGCCGAGATTGCCGATACCATCATTGCCGTCTTCGAGACCGTACCGCACGAATATGAGAACTCTGTCTCGCCAGGAAGACGAAACATCACTCTCTTCTCCGCGCACTCGATCGTTGCATGACAAGCGCCCCCAATCCATGTCCAGGATTATGTCGTACTCTTTGATGTCTAGTACGACGGCATCTAAGGATAGATTTCTTCCCCCGATGCAAATGTGACCATCCATACAAATAAAGTTCTCAGGCATGTCGACTCCCGACGGAGTGCTAACGCAAATGTCTATATCTAGTGATTGCATGGTTATTTTTTTTCTTTCGCATAATCAGCAGATATGAAACTATGCGTCGCACCCGAATCGAATAGTACTCGAGCAGGTATATTTTTGTAGAGTAATATACCTGTTACAACAGTATCGGACCCAAACGTCTCGTCTCTAGTCAATGCATAGACTCGGCCTTGCGCTCCATGGCGTTGATTCGGCGGGTTCACTGGTACCGCATTCGCACCTTGCAGTGTAGGCACTTTATACGGATTTGGAACATTTCTTGGGGGTGTTGATTTGGCTTTCCCGCCTGACAGAATTGACTGAAGTTGCCTAACTCGCTACACTTGAAGCACGTTCTCAATTTACAGTCGGGTGCTCGGTGCCCACGCTTGCCGCATCTATGGCAATTTACTGCGGATAAGGGGCCTCGATTCTCAAACGTGTTCGGACGCTTTTGTACTCCCGATCCTCCAGCGTCATTTGGACGCTTGTTGAAATTGTTGCGGACGACAGGTACGGCCCTTTGTGACATACGGCCAAAGATCCGCTCGCTATCAAGTGCAACTTCGTAGGATTCACGATAAGTTTGGCATCGCTGGTTCATGACGTCCCTACGCAATTCGTCGTTTAGGTCCTGTAGAAAACGCTCGCACCATTCTTCTTTGTTGGGCAGGAAGGCGCCGACAAATTTTGCAAGTTTTGAGAAGCTTGCATCATAATCTTCAACAGTCATGTTCCCTTGCCTCAACATCATGAACTCATCCCCCTTCTGTCGACGGATGGCGCGAGGAACGTATTGCTCAAGGAAGGCTGCCTTGAACACTTTCCAGGAAATCTTTGTGTTGGAATCGGTTTCACAGATCTCCTGTTTCTTCGCCGCCCACCAGTCGTGTGCTCTCAGTTGCAGCAGCGCCGCACAGGCCACCCTCTGGGACCCTTCGATGCCGAGAAGATCAAACAAGTCCTCCATTTCTGCGAGCTATCCCACTATCACATCGGGCTCAGCTCGGCCGTTGAACTTCGACGAGTTCATCTTGCGGAACTCCTTTACTTTAAGCATGGAAGAAGAGTCTATCATTTGTGGTTGGACTTCTTCCTCTAATTCATCTTGAACATCTTGTCTCTCTTCGGGTACCACGTCCGTTGCCTTGGTATTGTCCGCCATCTTGCTCACTATCTGAGTCAGGGCGTTCATCTGCTTCTGCTACGCATCAAATTGGGCTTTGAATTGCATCTGAAGCTGTTGCTGCTGCAGTTCCATTAACTGTAGCATTTTTTCCATAGTCGTATCGCTAGGGCCAGTACTTTTTGTGCTCGACGTACTATCCACGGTTTGGGTTGTTGTGCCGGAATTGTTTCTTTTCTTAGTTATTCCTACAAAACAGAGTAAATCCGTTAGTATTTTTCAAAAATATCTACGGGCTTACCTGTATGGAACTTTTATTTCACGCAGCATGTTGACAAACATTCAATCGAGCCATCGCAACGGACATTCCAACAATGAAACATCTTTCGAAAATTCGAGGAAACATAACTGTGCTCTACCAATTTGTCACGTCCCGAGTCGACAAACGTTCGTCCCCGATGTTATTTTGCCGATTCGATCGTCCTCGCTAAGGCGTGATGTCGTACGAGTCTGGAGTTGCACTCGTACAAGGCAAAAACGTTACGTTGATTTGCATACTAATACGCCAAGTTGAAACTTCACAAATCATATCAGAATATAAGACGCAGTATAGGAAGATAGAAATTTGCTTTTCATTCATAGCTTGCAACGAAGTGCAAGTCGTAATTACATTGGATGTTATTGCGGCTACATTGATTGGAAACGAAATAAAATACTCGACAAGCTGCCTGAACTAACACTTGTCGTTCCATACATTCGCCCCTTTATACATAAGTCGTCGATTGAATTGGCTTCAAAATACTGCAGCATAGGAAGAGCTTCAAAACGCCTCTCCGTACTTCAGCTTCAGTTTAGTTTGGAGCGCCCGCCGCACCTGGGAAAATTGGGGGAGGGGATTAGCACACTTGCCAAGTGGACGAGACGAACCAACTCGTCTAAACCGACTCTGATTGTTAAGATAGGCATGCTTTAGAGTTGTCTTTCTATTTAGAACTAAATGAATTCAGTTCATATCGATAACCATCTTTGAGTAATAAATACAGAAAAGCATAGTGATTTATCACGTTTCTTACCACGGTCGTGCTCGTCCCTGCATAAAACAGAGATAGTAATTATACCTGCATAAGACAATAGATGAGCTTGCTACTATCTTACATGTGGTCATTGGTGTTACGCACCATTAGGGACCTAATCGAAATTGGCATGCGACGCTACCCTTTCAGCCTATGTTGCAAGCCATACTGAAGGTCCCGCATGCCTCGCGCCGAAGCACGATAATTTATTCCCCCTAGGACGAATCGGTTCCGATGCCCCGGATACCGTTTCAAGGAAAACGAACTTGTGCACAAGCTGTCCATGACCATGCCTATGCGTGAACAGTTTAATATATGCAAACAGTTTTGTATAGCGCGGACAGTATCGAACGACATTATCATTTCTCGCAACTTATGCAACGATTCATTTTTCCCAAAGCTGTACTCCCGATTTAGCGTCTTGTGGGCACCAAATTGTCCGAGGCATCATAACCCATGATCAACGTTTCACATTATTTTGCAGCACGTGAAATAGTCTTCCTTTTTACTAGAACCTTTAACTTTTCCGTTTATGTGAGAAACTTGTATTTTCAGAGTAGATTACTCTAAATCGATACGTTTTTTCCGAGTTCTTGACCTTAGTGGATTGGCATGCAATTAACTTGGCATCGATCGATTTGAATGAATTCGAGGCAAGGAATTTGTTTGCGGGACAGAGTAAAAGGAAGGTCTGAATCATCCACCGATTTCTTTGCTCGTGCCGATCGTCGAAGCGCTTCGCAACGTCAAGCTTTATTTACCGCGCTCCTGCAATGGCACCAACACTTTGTTAGAATTCCTTCTTTTTCCCTTGCTTCGAAATTTGTAAATTGCATCCAGGAAAACGACGCGAAAGCACTTCATCAAAATCCAGCGGCAAAAGCTCCTAGAAAACCATACAGCGGTCCGGTCCCGTCGAAGGGACTCTTATATAGAGCTCACTCGCCGAGACGCAGCCCGCTGAATTTAGGACTTATTCCAACAGAAGTCGTTCCATTAGTTGGATCGATTCTCGTAACTTCCGTCCAAATTGATTTGAATCGATACCGCAAGGCGTTATCATTTACCAAGCCCAGCGATCGAGTCAGATGGCCATCTAAGTTCTCGACCGATCTGACTCGTCGCAAGCAAATTATGAAGTCCGTCGCCTATCGAAAGCGGGGCGCTACACCATATGCATGCTCTAGCAGTTCTATCAGATGAGACAGATTTGTGATCAGATGTACGACATGTTCTTTTCATGCATTTTCAGATATTCGACATGTTCATTTCATGCCTTTGCAGATGTACGACACGTTCATTTCGTGCCTTTCTTCTTTTCAGATCATATAGCCAACAGTTTCTCTCTTTTCTTATCAAGCAGGATAATGAGTCATATTCAGAACAAAGATCTAAATTAATATGGCAATATCTCGTTTGATTTAACATAGCAAACATTTATTTCCTTTTATCAGGCAACAATCTTTCTTTAACATACAGGCATCAGTTCGTTTCTTATTAGCAGACAACAATTCTTCTTAGCATACAGGTTATCTCTTTTCTTGTTCTTAGCATAGCAACATGTGAAATCTCTTATAAGCATACATACTAATTAACGTCTTGTTATTAGCATGACAAGGTTCTCTTGATCAAGACAACATTTATTTCTTAGCAAGGCAACATGTGAATTCTCTTAAAAGGATACTCAATGATTTACTATCTTGTTATTAACAATAGCATTCAATCAAAAACTCAGATTCTTATTAGGCGTAAGCGAATCAGCAAATGAGACTTCGTCCACTCACCCAGATCAATCGTCTTCTATTGCAGAGCCAGCAATCCGATCTTTCTGTCTATCTAGTGCCTCCGCGGAGCGGGGCACTACACCCCATGTCAGAAGCTTTTCCTTTCCCTTTATCCGCCACCGACGCCTTGGGTCGCCACCCAGACGTCCTACCGCCAGCACTATTCCCTGACCGTGGAGGGCCACCTAGGCCATGAGATGTCTTCCGTGTCCCCGAACCTACTCCCGTCCTCCTGTCGAAGGTGTAGCGCGCCTTTGGGTGGGGCATCTGTCCTCTACTCATTTCTTGACTCGATCCGCCCTCCTTGTCCACACTCCTACCTCCGCGACGTCTCGTAACTGTCGTCCAGACACCGTTCTCCATTTGTCCACCCTGAGATCCAGGCATGGATCCAGGTTGGAAAGCCAACGGTCCCGACAGATCTGGAACCTATCGAACGGGTCCGATGTGAGGCATGCCCTCCACAGCCATTCCTCCCCCCATCGTCGCCGTCGAGACGCCCACATTCACGCCTTTCCCGGCCGCACCGGCCACGGCTATGCCGAACCTGACCAGCTCGCTCCCAGCCCCTCCTCCTCCGCCCACGCCGCCACCGCCGCCGCCCGCGCCCCTGTCAACGCGCGTCCAGGCGGCCCTCTCCGGGTCGACCCAGCCCCCGCGACTCCAGCACCCGCGCCGCCACCGCCGCCAGCTCCAGCGCCGCCCTTGGCCGGCCCGCCCCCGGTCAGGCCGCAGCTGGCCGACCCACCGCCATCGAGAGCGCCGGGGTCCCAGGTGAGGACCCCCTAGGGTTTTTCTCCCGATCGCCCAGTCGCCCGCTCTCCCCCTCGTGTGTGTGTGTGTGTGTGTGTGTGTGTGTGTGTGTGTGTGTGTGTGTGTTCTTGAAAACGGTTGTTTTGAAAAAATTATTATCAAAATAAAGGTAGTTTCCAAGTTCATTCTCTAAGATGCGACTTTAACTAGAGACCATCACGTTTTGAGTACACGATTTCATGTCATATCTAATGAAATTGACTGTTTTACTCAGAAACAAAATCCCCAGGGTCTTCTATGAAACATTCAACCCTAAATTAGATTATCAGGATTTTAGGTCTTCATTTCCCATCTAAATTATTAATGACGAAGAAACCCTAAATTGCACTGAACTGAATTATTAGCGATATAATAATACAGGAAAAAGAAAGGGAAGGAATTTCCAAAACCCTAATGAGGAGGAGATGGACCTGGTGATGATGTTGGGTTTGGGGGAGAAGGTGTTGAGAGCAGCCCACTTGTGCTGAGATCGGATCTGATACTCCTCATGCTCCACCAACTTCGACCGAGTTATCATTCTCCCCTCCACCACCTACCCAACAGGAGCGGAGCGGGAAGGAAACAGATCTCTGGCTAATGTTGTGTGTAGTAACAATAGATTGTGGGCCCTACCATTATTCTTTTAAGTCAATTTCCATACCATTATTCTTGGCTTTTTTTTAATGGGCACCACAAGAATTACTTGGAGCTATCCCAAAATTTTTTGAAAAAATTACAAGTTTGCCATCAAAAAAATTTGCTTGAGACTAGCCCAAGATATCATATAAATACCAACCTAATTTATTTCCCTTCTCTCTCTACTCTTTCCTTCTCCTCCACTCTTTTCTCCAACCCTAAGAATTTCTAGGTCATAAATTTGTAAACCCTAACCCAAATTGTCTCCCAACCAAGACATTGTGAAAATTTAGGGTCCAAATTTTCGTTACAGTGGCATCGACTTCATCCGTTAATGGGTATGTCATCTAATTAAATATTTGTAGACTATCTCACAATAATTTCACATATAAATAATGATTATATGTGTTTAATTTGGAAAAAAGGAACATGGAAGAACCCGGATCATCGAATGTAGCAGACTCTCGTCCCGATATGTCAGAAGAACACATTCTTGCTTCGGATGCACTCTTGGTAAGCCAATTGTAACATTCATGTCGGTGTAATTCGGGACTGTTAGGGACAGGACTGCCAATACACGGGCAGTCCACCTCTACATACAGGACTGTCCAAACTGCGGCAGTCCTTTATAACATAAGGACTGCCAGAGTTGTGGCAGTCCTGATTATTGAAAGGACTGCCAGTGAATTGGCAGTCCTGATTATTGCAAGAACTGCCTTGCCTTCTGCAGTCCTACATTTGGCAGCAGTTTGCACATTTTTTTGTTGTGTTATTTTATTTATTAACTTTAAGTTATATTGTAGGACTTATCATCTTCCGGTATCGAGGTAGCTGCTCCAATTGGCGTCGATGTAGGCCATTTATTCAGGACCGATATGTGTTTTGAATCATACGAAGGTGCGCTAAATTGGTGCCGAGAAGTTGGACGGGCAAACAACATAGTTCTTGTGATATCAAGATCGGCTCGAAACCGTCCGGGACAACAAACCACTGTGGTTTCATGTGAACGAGGTGGTGTGTTTAGAAGCCATAAGAAGATAAGTTATCGAAAGTAAGTTTCAAAGAGAAATGTTGGAACGAGAAAATGTGGTTGTCTGTCAAATCTATATTAGAAAGGATGAAGAAGCGAAGTGGACAGTCCAAGTCATGAATGGGAATCCACACACCACGAGATTGTCGAAACACTATTGGGTCATCCGTATGTCGGACGGTTGAACTTACGGAGAAGAAGATAGTGGAAGACTTGTCCAATTCTGGAGTTGCACCGAGACAAATATATTCCGTCAGACGACATGAAGATGAGAAGAACAAGTCTACAATGAAGTCAATATACAACGCCATATCTTCTTCTAACGCCATTCGGTCGAAATCGAGATGCGATGCAAGAAGTGATGAAGTTGCTTGGAGATAATCATTATGTTGAGCACCATAGAAGACATCCCCAGAGCAATGAGTCATTTCACTCTTTTGGGCTCATTCCCGATTGCACACATTTGGCTCGGTCTTTCGCCGACGTGTTAGTTCTTGATTGTACGTACAAGACCAATAAGTTCAAGATGCCTCTCTTTCATGTTGTCGGCTTCACCTCTACATGGAAAACATTTTCAGTTGCTTTTTGCTTCATGAAGAGTGAGAAAGTTGAGACTACACATGGGCGTTGGAGAAACTGAAAACCCTTTACACCGTCAGAGAGCCCTCGGTTTTTGTTACCGACAAGAGTATGCTCTAATGAATGCTATTCGGATTGTGTTTCCTCAAGCGGATACATTGCTATGCACTTTTCATGTAAATCGTAATATACAATCCCAATGTAAGTTGAAGTTTGGAAAAGTGTATGGTAAACTTGACATGCAAGTTTTTGACGAATTCAACCATGACTGGAATTGTGTATGGCGACCAGCACGATAGACAGTTACACCGCCGTATGGTACTTATTCAAGGAGAAGTGGAAGTGGGAGGGAGCCGGCATGCATTTCTTACCTCAAAGAGACATGGCTTGAACCGCACAAAGAACAATTCGTCTTAGCATGGACGAATGTGGTGAAGCATTACGGTACGAACTACCAACCGTGTCGAAGGAGCACACTCAGTTTAAAGAGCATTTAAAGTCATCCCAAGGCAACTTTGTTTCGGTTTGGCAAGCGACATGTATCAATAGATCGGACGGTGAACGAAATCAAGGCATCATTTGAGATGAGCTTAAATATTGTCAAACATAAGCATAGAAGGGAAGTCCTCATGGATTCTTTAATGTATGTCATTTCTCACAAGGCGTTGGATTTCATATTTGAAGAGATTGATAGGTCAAAGTTTGTCGGCTTTGATCTCGGTTTGCGGGTGTGTACATCGATATACACTGGGCCTCCCTTGTGGCCATGAGATTAATGAATATCGTCGTCAGTCCATTCCTATTCCAGTTCAGTCTTGCTGTCGATGAACGTTGGAGGCAGTTGTCATAAATCCCGTGGTGAAGACACGGTGATTCTTCTCTTTGCCACAAGTGAAACTTCTCCCCACGTTGGTGTGCCTCAGCAGGAGCAGAGCGGGAGTGCCTTGAGGTTAAAATCCAAGAACTTGCATGTCCGGTGACTACAGAATGCATGAGCCGTCCATTATTTCCAATCCTAAGGGCAGGCCTCAAACAAGAATGAGTAGTTCACAGAAGAGAAGGCTTGAGTCAACCAAGAGGATCCATCATCCTTTGAGCATATTGAACGAAGCTTAGAGCAAGCTTCGCCTGCACGGAAGAGCAGCTTATCATTCGTCGGAAAAAAGAGAAAACGGATATTGTAACGAAGATACTGTGGAAAGTCAAACGTTGCGTTTGTATATCCACAATTTTCATCCTGAGATTCGCAGTGACATCTGGTCTATTGTGATGTCCCGGGGATGGCCATTGCGGATTTCATGTGCTTGTAATACATCTCGGTTATTCTGACAAAGACGGATGGAGGCAAGTGAGGCAGGAGCTGTACGAGGAATTAGAGAGTCATCTTCCATTACTCCCGTTCCTAAACGAAGAAACAGTTGCAAGTTTGTTGACAAGTATTCCTTGCATTGACAGTGTTACCGGGCCAGACCACTACATGTCCGTACCGGTTTGCCTTGTATTATTTGCTAATCGGTACCGGATACCTGTTGTACTTTTTTTGGCGGGATTCGTAATACTTTTTTTCCGATGTGCGCTCCTCCGGCGGAGCACAAACAAACTAATCTATGTACTATAGGTCAAATCAAAGATCACTTTGTCATGCTAAGGATGATCGATCAATCTCCGAATCTCCACCTACAACAGTTTGGTACAAACTAGCACCGGCAGAAGCAAAGTCCTGGACCGGGCCTTTTGATCATTAAATCAATCATTGTAGGAAACTGTTGCAGATGGAGGAGCAGAGACTTACCGGTTGGCCACTACGACGTCGAAATCGACTGAATGAAGTTTTCACATTTTGTATATGGATGACCCATTTGTAAACATTTTGTATATGGATGACCCATTTTGGAAATATTAAAATATATTATTTTGAAATGTGAAGCCAAATATATGTTTTTTGTTTTTACTTTTTTCCTTCTGCTATACGTGGTGTGTGGAAATATCCTACTGTGTAAAATATCATACTTGTATATATCCTACTTGTGTCAAATATATGTGAAGTACTTGTGTAAAAACTCACGTGGTGAGTTCAAAACTCACACACAGTGAGTTTTGCTTAGGACTGCCAGAAAACTGGCAGTCCTCATTCACATTAGGACTGCCAGACCAGTCCTCATTCACATTAGGACTGCCAGTGGTCTGGCAGTCCTGATCAAAACTCACATACGTAGTTTTGATCAGGACTGCCAGACCACTGGCAGTCCTAATGTGAATGAGGACTGCCAGTGGTCTGGCAGTCCTGATGAAACTATTTGTGTGTGAGTTCAAACTCATATTAGGACTGCCAGACCACTGGCAGACCACTGGTCCTCATTCACATTAGTCCTGATAAAAACTCACATTAGGATGCCAGACCACTGGCAGTCCTCATTCACATTAGGACTGCCAGTGGTCTGGCAGGCCTGATCAAACTCACTGTATGTGAGTTTTGATCAGGACTGCCAGACCACTGGCAGTCCTAATGTGAATGAGGACTGCCAGTTTTCTGGCAGTCCTAAGCAAAACTCACTGTGTGAGTTTTGAACTCACACACAGTAAGTTTCATCAGGACTGCCAGACCACTGGCAGTCCTCATTCACATTAGGACTGCAGTGGTCTGGCAGTCCTGATCAAAACTCACTGTATGTGAGTTTGAACTCATACACAGTGAGTTTTCATCAGGACTGCCAGACCACTGGCAGTCCTCATTCAATTAGGACTGTAGTGGTCTGGCAGTCCTGATCAAACTCACTGTATGTGAGTTTGATCAGGACTGCCAGAGCACTGGCAGTCCTAATGTGAATGAGGACTGCCAGTTTTCTGGCAGTCCTAAGCAAAACTCCTGTGTGTGAGTTTTGAACTCACAGTGAGTTTTCTCAGGACTGCCAGACCACTGGCAGTCCTCATTCACATTAGGACTGCCAGTGGTCTGGCAGTCCTGATCAAAACCACTGTATGTGAGTTGATCAGGACTGCCAGAGCACTGGCAGTCCTAATTTGAATGAGGACTGCCAGTGGTCTGGCAGTCCTAAGCAAAAACTCACTGTGTGTGAGTTTTGAACTCACACATAGTAAGTTTTCATCAGGATGCCAGACCACTGGCAGTCCT
>JANAVB010020821.1:0-47296 GCA_029216955.1 Iris pallida | reverse complement strand
TTCTGCCATATCTCTACGAGAATTTAGCCCATCCTTTGTTTTCCCTTTTATACTCAAGAGTGTACCAATAATGCTCTCACAAATGTTCTTCTCAATGTGCATCATCTAAATTATGTCGCAATAGCAAACTCTGAAACGTCATATAAAGAAAATATAATAAATTCAGAAATTAAAATTATTTTATTTTTAGAAAGAGATATATATGAGAAAGAGATAGATAGTACCTTCCAATAAGGTAACTCAAAAAAATTGATTTCTTCTTCCAAGGCCATATTGAATCATTACTTGGCTGTTCTTGCTTTCTTCTTCTTCTTTTCTTCTTTCTATTTTTGGTTTCCCCCAATTATTGACATGGTTCTTTACCACATCAAAAACTTGTGAACCTGTTAGTGCTCTAGGCTTCCCTCTATGTTCTTCATTTCCATCAAACCAAGACTTTTTTGATCTAAATGGATGATTATGCGCGAGAAACCGTCTATGGTCCATGTATACATGCTTTTGACAATTAGCCAACCGTCTTGAAGATGTCTCAATTCCACATATTGGACAAGCTGCTCTACCCTTTGGAATATCCGGATAAATTTCCATAGGCTGGAAAGTCATTTATTGTCCACATTAGAACGGCCTTCAAATTAAATATGGATTTGCTGAATGAATCAAAAACATTCACACCATTGGTCCATAACTCTTAAATCTTCTATAAGTGGCTCCAAGTATACATCTATGTCATTTCCTGGTTGCTTAGGTCCGGGGATCAATAACGTCAGCATCAAGTTTCCTTTGACATGCATAGGGAAGGAGGCAGATTATAAGCAACCAAAATCACAGGCCAACAACTATATTGAGTACTACGATCACCGAAAGGATTAAATCCATCCGATGCAAGGCCAAGCCTAAGATTACGCGATCAGATACAAACTCGGGCCACTTGCTATCGATCATATTCCATGCCATTGAATCAACAGGGTGCCGCATCTTTCCATCCTGACTTTTGTGAGTGTCATGCCATCTTAGTTGTTCTGCCTTCTCGGGTGATTTAAACATTCTTCTAAATCTTGGTATTATAGGAAAGTACCTCAATACCTTTGCAGGAACTCCATTTTGAATCTTATTGGTGCGCACATCAACTTTCCACCGTGAAGCCCCATATTTTGGACATGTCTCCATATGTTCATTTTCCTTTCTAAATAAACAACAATCATTAACACAAGCATGTATCTTCTCATAGCCTAGATCGAAATCCTTAAGTAGCTTCTTTACTGAATATAAAGAATCAGGAAGCTTATTGTCTTGAGGTAGAATTTTGCCAAGCATCTCAAGAAGTTCATTAAAACCGTGTCCGTAAGACTATGTCTAGCTTTGTATTTATATAGGGCAACGACTGCAGCCATCTTTGTGTAAGTAGATCCACCATATAAAGGAAGTTCAGCATCCTCCACAAGATTTGCATAATTGGCTCTCTTCTTTGATATGCAGGTTCCACATTAATATCATTGTCATCAAAAAATCATCTTCAATATTTGCATCTCTGAACATTTTATATGCCTCGGTATTTCAAATCTTTGTCTCTAGTTGCAGTATAACTTTCTCCGTGAAAGACCCATTTATCATATGTAGGATCCATCCCAAATATGACTAAGTGCTCATAAACCGTATCAAATGGTGAAATCGATGACTTAAACAACGACAACAAGGACATTGACTTTTTTCTAGATTTCCCTTGCTAGCTTAAAATGTATCAACAAACTTTCGTGCTCCATTTTGATATGCTTGTGAATCTCTACAAACAAAGACAAACCCCCACACATAATCTTATACTAATAAAAAGCAACAAGTATGCCAATGTTTATTGTTTTAAGAATAAATATTAACCTTTTAAACTGTACCCAACCTTTGTCCATTGTGTATGACCACTTGTACGAATTATAACCTGCTAAAGACCTCCATTAAATATATACGAGGCAGATAAGAAGGTTCACAAAGCATTCCATAAGGATTCCTACAAATGAATCCAATTAAAATGTATCGTGTTTAATTGTTCTAGTGATATTAGACATATAAAATGTATCGTGTTTGATTAAGAATGTATCATGTTTGATTAAGTATGGGTTGTTGGCTTGTATCAGAGAGTAATAGTGCCATTGGGCTATTGGCCAATGTTGTGAGGAGAGGTGTAATGGCAGCAGGGGGTTTTGTACCAATTTTAAGGTGTATATATATATATATATATATATATATATATATATATATATATATATATATATATATATATATATATATATATTCTTCCTGTATCAGAGATTTGGGAGTGTGGTTGGCTCGGCCATTGTTTCAGTCGTGCTTTTAGGTGTTGGCCAAATGGCCTTTGGCTCATGACACTAGACCATAGAGTGTAGGCATTGGTTATCAGAGGTAAGGACTTGAGTGTTAGTATCAATAGGCATGAGGATTTATGTATCAGTGGTGGTATCAGAGTTAGTATCAGTAAAAAAGGGGCGAGCATATGTGTTAGATAATGTAGGTATTGAGGAGGATGCAATGGTGGGTTAGTGTTAAGGCCAGGTTAGTAGAGTAGGCTTGTGTGTGTACTCCACTGTGGTAGGTCAGTGAGATTTGAGAAGAGTTGGTTCAGTGATGAGATTTTAGCAGAGTAGTTGTATCTATAAGTTCTAGTGTATATATATAGAGGTTTATATATACGTGTTTACATGTGTGGATAAGTTATATATATATATATATATATATATATATATATATATATATATATATATATACTTGTAGCAGTAGATGGTGTTGGCCAAGGGGTCACTTGGCCATGTTGCAATGTGGCAACAGTGGCCCTTTGGCATTGTAGTATCAGAGGGTGTCTATTTTGGTATCATGGTATTAGATATAGTGAAGCCCCTTATTTGTGATTTGGGCTATGAGCCATTTGGGTTTGTTAGCTTCAGGGAGTAGCAGAGAATAAGTGAGGGGCAGGGCTAGCCTTAGCAGCAGCAGGGGGCCCTACTCTGCAGGCAAGCAAGCACCAACAGCAGTGGCAGCAGCATGTTAGATTGCAGTAAGCAATTGCAATGCATTGCAATTGCAGCACATGCAAGAGCAGCTGCAGGCCATGGCATGGGATAACCCTTGGTTAGTGTGGTTTGAGCCACATGGGCAGTGAAGAGTGTTTGAGGGGTAGTGCTCTGTTGCATGACACTTAGTCCTGGCCTTATGAGGCCTGCCTAAGTGCAGTGGGACATGGTCCCTTGGCTACAATAGATGTAAGGGAGGTAGAGAATAGGAGATGTGTTAGAAAAGAGTGCTTGGGTTTTAGGGAGAATGTTAATAAGTATCCTATTGGTAAGGAGATACCTAGGAGTACATGTTAGTGTTACCTATAGTGGTGTCTTGATGTATCAGTTAGGAAAATGGTTTTGGGACCATATATGTGATATGAGCCCCTTTGTTTGAGTCAGACATGAGTTCCTTGAGAGAAAGGATACATGTAAGTGACAGTATATAATGTGCGTTAGAGTTTGGTACATGGTTGTGTGGGGGTGTCCTACAGAAAATAGGAGAGGTTGGTATTAGCAGCAAGTAAAGTGAGGGCAGAGGCATATAGAGTGGTGTATGGAGGTAGGGTTCAGTCCAGGTGCACAAGTGTATGGGGGTGTCCTACAGGAATGTATCGTGACAAAAGTTATAAACTATTAGAGTACCAAAGGATGATGATCTATACCTGGGTCTCCCGAGTATGGCCTCCTCAAAGGAAGGGTGACAGGATAATTTAGTAAGGAGGGAAAGTATCTAAAATTAAGGTGCCTCCTTGTCCAAAAGAAACTTGAACTGGGACAACTTCACTTATATCATAGAAATAAGGAATAGATCTATACATGTAAATTAATAAAAATGGTCAGAACTATATATTTCACCAATAAATGATATAGAATTAGTATAAGCCAACAGGAAGCATTTCCTAATTTTTTTCAAGGGTGATACAAGAAACAAATTTTCGTTATATAATCATTGAATTAAGAAAGAGAACAAGATCTAAACAGCAACAAACTGGCATATAGGAATTACATATACTCCAAAAATATGGGTTGTATAGTGTCCTGACCATGTCTCGTATGACGTATTTGTGTTCGTACAACATATCTGCGTATGTGCCTCTAAACAACTTAAATATTTTATGACTTGAAAAGTTACTTTTTTGTTCTTCAAACATCCTTCATGTTTCCATCTTCTACAAAATTGAACTTTATAGCGGCCCGTCTCTAGCAGTCCAATGCAAGTGCTCATAAATGATCACCAATTCTTAACCTTTGTCGTCAAATTCATAAGTCAATTAGTTGTAGTGTAAGAACTTGCAAGAACTTCATAAACGATATTTTTCAACAGTACACAATAGTAGTGCTTCAGTCTTTAGGAAGCACAAACACACTAAAAACTGGTATCATCAGACATATAAAATGTATCGTGTTTAATTGTTCTAGGGATATTAGACATATAAAATGTATCGTGTTTGATTAAGAATGTATCGTGATATTGATGAACAAATGAAGACAAAATTATCCAAAAACTTCCATATTCAACTTGTTCTAATATTTGCAGTCCGAGTCTCAAATTAAATTAAACCAAAACTAATATCAGTGAAAATCAAATTAACCCAAAAACTTATGTCTCAAATGAAAATCAAATCTTATGGAAAATACTGGAGAAAAAAAACAAAAATCATACCTACGGTCCTGAAATTGAATGGCAGCCGTCGGACTTGTCGGCGGTCCAAAAATTGAGTGGCAGCCGTCGGCCTTGTCGATGGTTCTGAAATTGGTACATGCAAAACCATGAATAAATATGTGGAGAAAGCCCTAAAAAACAAAAATCCCTAAAAAATAGAAAGCCCTAAAAACAAAAAACCCTAGATAAAAAGGGGAAATTGGAATAAATTTGGGGAAAATTAAAAAGAAAGAAGAAAAAAATTACAAAAGGAAGAAAAATAGAGAGAAAGAGGAACGAGACAGAGAAAAAGGAAGAGAACCTCAGAGATCGGAAGAGAAACGAGAGAAAGAGAAATAAGAGGAAGAGAAGCGAGAGAAAGAGAAGCAAGCGGAATTGAGAAGCGAGAGATAGAGAGAGAGAGAGAGAGAGAGAGAGAGAGAGAGGAAGAGAAGTTGGGAGGATAGGGACGGATGCAAGGAAGAGTTTGGTACTCAGAACTCTAACCTAGGAGGTCGCAAGAAAAAGGAGAGCTCTCTCTCCTTTCTTTGCAATGTGTGAGAGAGAGAGAGAAGCGAGAGAAAGAATTATAATTTTAGGGAGAGTTCGGGCAGCGGGAAACGAAAAAAAATAGGCGCAGTTTTTTTGGGATTTAGGGCATTCAATGTGCGCCCTTTTTTGTCTTGTAAATTATGGCGTACAAATGCTGGTCATAAATAGATCCATTTATTGTATTCTGAATCTTTTTATGGCACACAAGAAAATGTATGTCGTGATTTAACTATTTACGACATACTATTTATGTACGTCGTAATTTCAATGTCGTAAAAACTCACTTTTCTTGTAGTATTGTCGCATGAAGTAGGACATTATACGCTACTGAAAAAATCCTTGGAACTTACAAGAACACACTCATCCATCTGCATAAATCGATCAATGAAGAAACTTCTCTAATTCAAACTGACATGCAGACTTCGCGACTGAATGGCCACCCAAACATGTAGATCAATACCAAAGAAAATATAAAACACCTTCCATCCATGTTCAACACTAGCACAAATCCTTTCGCACATAACAAACACACATGTAGCAACTTTTCTTACTTAAGCCTATGCATACTCTTCCAATCCATAGCTGTCACGACCCGCTCTCGAATAATCGGACACGAGTCGGACAACAGTACCAATCTAGGGAAAATCTAACCAGATAAACATAAGCAAGTACAAATCATAACATCTATAAATGAATCCCAGAATCAAAGTAAAGTACATGTCTAAAAGTTATGACATTTCCAGCAAATGAAAGTAAAGTCTGATAGCCTCAAATACAAAGAAATATAGACTACTAATGGGTAAAGTGATAGGCTTCCTCAGCCTCTAAATCTAGAGCAACTCCAGCTGGCTCTACTACATCTACAGGCTCTCGACCATAATATGTGTCACACAAAGCCTCCATCTCACCTGCAACATATCCTAGTCAGGAGCGGACCAAAGTACAGTTCTAGGTAATGAACAAGAACATCATGGAATGAAAATAAGTACAGGAGAATATGAAATATGAAATATAGGAATGAACAGAAAATTACAGGAATATAAGTACAGGAATATAAGTACAGGAAATAAAGTACATGAATATAACCATGAACCTGAAATACAAAATATGACATGTGCACCATATTTGAAATACAACTAGTCTATGTGACCGGCTAAGGTGAGTACAGGAACATGTACAGGAGTACATGAATATCGGTACAGCTTAGGACCTGCGTACACGATGCGAGGCCTAAGCTATCTATATGAATATAGTAACCGGAGTTTGGTCACATAACTAGTGTATTTTTCCTTCCGACACAAGAATGTACAAGAATAGGAAAGTACGAGAGTACAAGATATCGTGTTATGATGTGTCACAAGAAAGGTACAAGATATGTAAATGTACAAAAACCATAGAACAGTACTTGCCTTGCTCCGAGAAATCAAGTGTACTAGATGGAGCTGGATGTCCTCCTGTTTTAGTAGGTACATGTTGATTAATTTCTAAAGTGAAGATAACTAACTAAATACTGCCAACTAACCAAATATCCATTGCTTACTTGTTTAACTAATTATAGATATAATTTAGCTAGGAATATTATTATAAGTTAAACTAAGCTAGAGCTGGGTCCTCCTGAGAGTCCAGCTCACAAGTGTCATCTTAGGCTGCCCCGTAGAAGGTATCTACACAGGCCTCCTCCTCGTCCTCTGTAATATTTTCAACAGGTCCAGTCAGGACAGGAGCGAGCACAATACATCTCAATAGTTCATAGCAGGTTAGAAAATATAATCATGCCGTAAAGTAAGATACAGGTACTGAAAGAATTGCAGTATGTAAACAGAGAGAGCTATAATAGAAATATCTACTATAAATAGAGACTAACAGTGGCTAGTGAGTCAGAGTAAAATATAGACATATAAATGGCGTAGGAGATTTTGATGCTACACTATGGAAAGATTCTGATGCTACACTACTTGGATAATATTCACATGTCTACTTCTACTTCCCCGTACCCCCAATCAATACACAAGGATCCAGCCAGGTTATGTTATGATTCCATGCAATGGCCCACAAGGGGTGATACATGGATACCCATAAATGAGTGATTCTGGGAATGCCCATAAATGGGAGATTCAAGAAGACTCTGTGATCATGAGGGTACATGTCACAAGTGATCAATGAACCATGAAGCATAGTGATACACAATGTAAGTGAAACGCACAGAACATATAGTATCCGATGCTCCTAAAGGATAACATCTCAAAAAAGGATCCATATAGTACCAATCCGTGTGACCAACGTGACAGTATCAAGTAAAGTAATTTTAAGCCAGAAAATAATTCTAAGCAGGATATGAAATGATTAGAGAATGTACTCGCCTGGTATCTGAGTGTCCAACTGAAATATACTGTCCGAGGAGAGGTGTCTGGCTCCTAATCAGAACAGCACAAGTCACAACGAGTCTAAAATGATAACAAGATACAATTTAGTGCATTCTAAATGAATCTAGGTCAATCTAGGCCAAAGTCAACTCTTGGTCAACTCTGGTCAACCCTAGAAGTCAAACCTTGGTCCAACAAATCTAAACTAGGTCAAACAAGTCATTCTAGGTCTAACTAGTCTAAATTAGTCTAATCAAGTCTAGCTTAGTACTCATGCACAATCACAAGGTCAAACCAACATCACACATACACAATTCCTATACACATATATCTATGTACCCTGTATATATAGGCACACACACATACATTGGCATAGGCTAAGTCAAAAACAAAAAAAAACAAAAAAATATAGGCACACACATTGGCATAGGCTAAGTCAACATACCATGGCATATCTATTAGACATTGCATTTAGCTATAAAACTTATATACATTATAAGAAATTAAGGCTAGCATATACATTACAAACATATATGATTTAGATACATAAATAGATTTACACATAGTATATATACATACATATGATATATAATATATACATACATATGTATATAGAGAGAGAGGACATGTGTGTGTGTGTTAGAGTGTCCTGTGGTGTGAATAGTGAGAGTATGATGTGAGAGTATATTAAAACATGTGTGTGTGTGTAGCTGTGTGTTAGGGAGTGAAAGTGATGTGTGTGTGTGTGAAGCTTGTGTGTGTGAGAGAGAAGAGAGTGCAAAATAGTGTGTGATTGAACAGTTAGGGTGCACAGTGTCACAACAGTATGTGTACAAGAGTGAAATAAGGCAGTCCATTTCTAGACAGTAAAGGAAAAGGAAGGAAATCAATTCAAAACATTCACAGTTTTTCAGTTATCAGCCCACATGTTTTCAAATCCCATTTCGACTTCAAATATCAATCAAACAATCCCAAAATCATACACACAGTTAGACTACATATAGGAGAACTGATTTAGATACTAAAACATGTAACTAACAGTATTAATTAGGATTTAAACAGTTGCCAAAGCTCATCTTAAAAAATTGGAAATACAGGAAATGGTTCAGTTTAAGAAATTAGGGGAAATAGGAAAATGTAATTCGAAAATAATTAAATTGCAAAGTTAATGGTTGGTAATGAAAATATATTATGTGAGTGTATCCCAGGGTCCAAAACGTGTCCACCCTTATGACACAATCGTGTCCAAACACAATAAAACCAATTATCAGAAACTGGATACTGCACAGCAGTGCAGCCTCGTGCACAGATGCACGCGTGTCGTGCACCCGACACAGTTCAAAAACTATTTTGTAAAACCCGTGTCATCCTATTTTGTGTCCCAGTGCGTCGTGTCCAGAAATATCAACCCGTATCAGTGGCCAAAAACTACTGTACGCGTGCAGTGTAAAACCCGTGCACGAGCTCGTGCTCCCTCGACAAGACACGGGGACACATGAGACTTTACACATGTGGTGTCATTCATAGCCCCATTGTGTCCAGTGAGTGTCACGTGTCCACGTGTCCTACAGGGGAAGAAATTGACCCCGAGTAGCAGGACAGGCACGCTGCCTGCGCGCGCGTGTGCACCCGCGTGTGCACGTGTCCCAAACCGACACGACATGACCTTAAAATCTACTCACACACTTGGGAACCCCTAAGCGACACCAAAACACAATTTCCTATTCAATTACTTTCTAGAAATTAAATCGAAATGCCCATTGGGGCATTTCATCAAACACTTAGGCCTAGGTCGGATACGTGTCCGATACGGACATGAAATGGGTCCAAAATGCCACAAAAATCTAGGGTTAGCTAGGGGACACCTAGATCTAGGTCTTCATGCAAAGAAATCCAAAACTTAATAAAGTTTAGTGTGATTTACCTAATGGTGTCAAAATACAAGAAAAGCTTCCAATAGAGGGGTTCCTCTTTGCTAGCAAACTTCTTCAAATTACCCTAAAGCTGAGGTTGAACACCACAAACAGTAAGAAAACTAAAATTATGATCTAATGCAATTAATTTGAGGGAAAAAGGAGATAAAATGGAATTTCTATGGATTTATGAAGATGGAGACTCACCTCTTTCCAAAACTTGTGAAATTCTAAGGAGGCTAGCCCTAATTTCTACGAGACTATTTATAGGATAGGAATCCTTAGGACTAGGTGGCCGGCCAAGTGAGTTAGGCTAGGATTTGGTTGGCTAATGGCTAATGGGTTGGGCTCATTCATTAATCAATGCTTCAAATCACAAGTCATGACTTGTAACCAAAGCTTTCTATTCTAATCTCTATTTCCTAATTGATTCTAATAACTAGAATATGGTTAACTTAAATTAACCTAGGGTCTCATAATCTAGCCAAGTCCAAACTCAACTAGGGTTAGCTTACCAAGTCAAAGCTAGTCAAAATCAACCTAGTCAACCTTCATTCAAACAATTCCAAAATAAATCCTAAAATTTCCCATAAATTCAAGTAAATTCTAATAAATTTAAATAACCCCAAAAATGACAAAAATATCCTCAAACTAGAAATGTGGTAGTAACAAATCTATCCTCCTTAAAAGAATTTTGTCCTCGAAATTGGAAGACGAAATACAACTGATGAGAAGGATATAAAGTATACCTCAAGGTCCAAAAAGATAGGGGTACCGCTCGTACATCTCATCCTCCCGCTCCCAGGTTGACTCTCCTGGAGAATGATGCCTCCATGCGACGCGTACCAAGGGTATCACCTGGTTCCTCATAACCTTCTCTCGTCGATCTAGTATCTCTACTGGCTGCTCTGGATAGCTGAGAGAAGGTCCAACCTCAATCTCCGAATGATCGAGCACATGGCTAGGATCAGCTACGTATCGTCTCAACTGTGATACATGGAATACGTTGTGGACCTCCACTAGTGCAGGTGGCAAGTCTAGCCTGTATGCCACGTCACCGACTCTCCCGCTGATAACGAAAGGGCCAATGAAGCGCGGGCTAAGCTTCCCGCCTCCACCAAAACGTATCGTACCACGAGTCGGAGATATCCTCAAAAAAACCTAGTCTCTGACCTAATCACAAGCAAGGTCTCAATTAATTATGATAAACAAACATGATCAATAAAACACAAACAATCAAACCTAAATCTAATCCTACTCTAATCTATACCTCAAACTCCAAGGGCCTACGATGGCTATCGGCCCAGTGCCGATATCTGTCCTGCGCCACGCGAAGTCTGTTCTTGATGAGCTTCACCTTCTTGGCTGCGTCAACAACCATCTTTGGCCCCAGTAAAGCTCGCTCACCAACATCATCCCAAGATAAGGGTGTACGACACCTACACCCGTACAGAGCCTCGAAATGTGACATCTCAATGCTGGTCTAAAAATTGTTGTTGTAAAAAAACTCCACCAAATGTAGATGATCCACCCAGGAACCTCCAAAGTCCAGGATGCACTTTCGTAACATATCCTCAGGTGTCTGAATAGTCCTCTCTGACTGTCCGTCCGTCTGGGGGTAGTATGCAGTACTAAACTTGAGATGAGTGCCCAAGCTGGTCTGCAGACTCCTCCAGAAATGGGAAGTAAAACGACTATCCCGATCTGAGATGATGCTGACCGGAACTCCATGAATCCTGACTATCTGCCGCATGTACATCTCCGCCAGCCTTCTGTAGACGTACCCACCTTGAATGGCAAGAAGTGGGCCGATTTGGTCAACCTGTCAACGATGACCCAAATTGTATCTTTCCCTCCTGGTGTACGCGACAATCCAGATACAAAATCCATAGTAATATGCTCTCAATTCCTTCTAGAATGGGCACCGGCTGCAACAATCCACCGGGCCTCTACCTATCTTCCTTGACCTGCCGACAGACCAAGCACCTAGCTACGAAGCGAGCTACCTCTCGCTTCATCCCGGACCACCATACATGCTCCCTTAGATCTCGGTACATCTTGTTGGCACCAGGGTGTATAGAGTACTGAGATCTGTGGGCCTCCTACAAAACCCGCTCTCTGAGCTCTCCACTGGGCACACATAATCTGGAACCGTGCCTCAAGGCACCATCGTCTACAAGAGAAAACTCGCCATCCAGCAATCCTGCTCGAACCTGCTCTCGGAGACACCGTAGAGCAACGTCTTCAAACTGTGTCGACTTGATCCTCTCCACCAAGTCTGACTGAATCTGTATGCCCCACATCTGTATCTGTACTCCGGGCACGATTACCTCAATCCTAAGGCTCTCTAAGTCCGCAAGAAAATACCGATCCATGGTCAAACACATGGCTGTCGGATACCTACTCAAGGCATCGACAACCACGTTGGCCTTTCCTGGGTGATACTGAAGTAGGATGTCAAAGTCCTTCATCAACTCTAGCCATCTACGCTGCCTCATGTTTAACTCCTTCTGAGTGAACACATACTTTAAGCTTTTGTGATCTGTAAAAATCTCCACCCGCTCTCCATACAGATAATACTTCCACAATTTCAGAGCAAATATCATTGCTGCCAGCTCCAGGTCGTGGGTAGGGTAGTTCTTCTCATGGGGACGTAATTGCCTGGAAGCATAGGCAATCACCTTCCCGTGCTGCTGCAATACACAACCCAGCCCCTTCCCTGAAGCATCACTATAAATAGTGAATCCACCTGATCCTGAAGGCAATGTCAGAATCGGAGCTGTCGTAAGCCGCTTCTTCAACTCATCAAAAGCTGCCTGATACTGCTCTGACCAAACAAACTCAGTATCCTTTCAGGTCAACCGAGTCAACGGTTCTACAACCCGGAAGAAATCCTGCACAAATCTCCGATAATATCCTGCCAGCCCCAGGAAACTCCTGATCTCTGTAATTGAAGTCGGCGCTGCCCATGCCTCAACTGCTACAATTTTCTTGGGGTCAACTGAGATACCATATCAAGTCACCACATGCCCCAAAATGTCCACCCGGCCCAAGAAGAACTCACACTTGGAGAGCTTTCCGTAAAGCTGCTCCTTTCTGAGAGTCTCCAACACGATCCTTAAAAGCTCCTCGTGCTCCTCCTCAGTCTTAGAATATACCAAGATGTCGTCAATGAATACCACCACAAACTGATCCAGGTACTGGTGGAATACCTTGTTCATTAGGTTCATAAACACTGTTGGTGCATTGGTTAGGCCAAACGGCATAACCAAAAACTCAAACTGCCCGTACCGCGTCCTGAAAGCGGTCTTGGGAATATCCTTCCCCTACACCTTCACTTGGTGATATCCCGACCTCAGATCAATCTTGGAAAATACCCGAGCTCCGCTCAATTGGTCAAAAAGATCGTCGATTTGCGGCAGTGGGTATCTATTCTTGATCGTGAGGTTTTTGAGTGCCCTATAGTCAATACATATTCGTACTGGCACATCCTTCTTCGGCATAAACAACACTGGTGCACCCTATGGCGATGAACTCGAACGGATGAAGCCCTTGTCCTGTAGCTCATCCACCTGCTTTTTCAGCTCCACCAATTCACTATTGTTCACCCGATAGACATGCTGAGAGAGGGGTTCCGCTCCTGGAACCAAGTCTATCGAGAACTCCATGTCTCTGTCTGGTGGCAGTCCAGGCAACTCCCCTGGGAAAACATCTATATACTTTGCTATCAAGGGGTATGGAATTGCCTGCTCCTCAACCGAGACTCTACAGAAGACTCCGCTGCTCTGCTCCGCCTGACGTCTGGAGTACTCAAACTCTGGCACCTCTGGCAGTCTGAAGAGAACTCTATCCCCTCTGCAATCGATGCTGACGTGGTGCCTTCTCAACCAATCCATACCAAGTACTATATCGTAGTTCGGCAATGGCATTACGAGCAGGCTCACCTCCAACTTACGGCCTCCCGAAACTATACTCCGACCCTTATAAACATCACTCACGAGGATGATGCCACCCCCGGTCGTGATCTTATAAGTCCTAGGCAACGATTCAGCTATTATACCGTGTCTAATCATAAAAGATACTGATATGAAGCTATGTGAAGCACCGGAATCGAATAATGCAAAAGCTGGTCTAGAGTCGAGAAGAAACGAACCTGCGATCAGCTTTCCTATCACCTCTGCATCCCCAGCCGCCATGGCGAAAGCTCGCCCCTGCTGGCCTCCCCAGGCCTGCTGCTGGGGCTGGACGAACCTCTGCTGTTATGTCGGCATGACTGGTCCCCTCTGCTGGCCTGTTTGAGCTCTGACTGCTGCTCCCTGAGCTGCTCGTCCCATGCGGCACTCCCTCATCTTGTGGTCTACTGAACCACACACTAGGCACTGGCCCAGTCTCTTCTGGCACCCATTGAAGACGCTCGGGCTTCTTGCAGTAAGCACAAGTAATACCCTGTCTCTGGCCCTGCTGGTGCTGCCTCGACTGCTACTGCTAGTGAACTGGCCTCTGCTGGATCGGCTGCGGCTGGAACTTCCTCAGCTGCTGGTGCTGAAAGTGAGGCCTCCTGGCCTGGCCTCCGCTGCGGCTGCTCCCAAGTGGGTCTCGTCCCTTCTTGAGCCTAAGCTCAAGATCATCCTCAGGCAATAAGGCTCCCGTCAAGATCTCCTCAAATGTGGCATCCCTGTTGCCCTTGGTCAAGGACTTGACCTCCTTGACCAGACCCTTCCGAAACCTCTGGGCCTTCGCCGTCTCGCTCAAGCCATCTACAAATCTACCGAAGCGGTCGAACTCCCCAGCATACTCCTCCACTGACAGGCTCCCCTGAACCAAGCTCTCGAACTGTGACTCCAAGGCTCGAAGCGCTGAATCTAGAAAGAACTTCCTCTTGAAGAAGCCCTAGAACTCCTTCCAAGTCTGCCCAGCTACCCCCATCCTGGGGTCTGACTGATACCAGGTGAGAGCAAGGTCTCGCATCCGGCTAGTTGCTGCCTCAATCTGGAGATCTGCCGGTATTCGGGCCAGGCGGAAGATCTCCTCTATATGCTCGATCCACTCATCAGCATATAGGATCCCCTCTGTCCCCAGGAAGTCTCTGGGGCTCATCTTCTAGAACTGCTCTATCCCCGGTGTCCTCGGCTGATGGACCACTGGTCGAGCTACAACCGTCGTAAGGTCCAACTACATGCCCCTGTCATGTCGAGCCTGCTGCCGGTCCATAAACTGCTGGAAGTATGCGAACATCTGTGCCGTATCTACGTATCCTGTAGACGACGACTGCTGGAAGGGATCCTCTGTGATGACTGGGTCCTGTCTCCGAGCCGGTAGTGGCATACCCCCTGCTGTTTCTGCTGAAGTCTCGATACGAGCAGAGGTGGCAGAAGCTGTAGTCCTCTGGCCCTACTGTACTAGCTGAGAGGTAGCAGTCCCCTCTATAGCATCCCCATGAACGATACGCTGCGACCTAGTCTCTACCATCCTGAAGATAGACCAACAAGAGTATCAATTTCTGAGAAAGAAGCGATATAACAAAGGCGGACAGTTAAAATTCAAAAGAATAAGCTAACAATAAGGATTTAGATGGCAATAAAAGAGTTTTCCCTAATGTGATTGAGTACCTTAAAAAAATTAATGTCCTATATCATACTGCAGGCTGTAGTGATACTCTAGTTCGAATGCCACTACACTTCTAGTCTACACCTGCATGGGCCACCACTAAAAACGTGTCACAACTCGCACCCTAGAGTAAGGGCACGAGACATGGGTACGTCCAGCCTACGCCGGAGTGTCGGCGGTAGAACGCTGTCCTAGTTCACAACATCTAACAATATAAATCTAAACAGTTTATACTCCCCGAATGGGGGTGACATAATAGAAAGTAAACTCAATCACAACTAAGGAAGAAGAAGCACGATATGATATAAAACTCAAGGAAATACAGATGATCAAATAGTCTAAGATAACATCTCAGCAAATATCCAGAGTACAAATCTCAGCTACTGAATATGAAAGAATATATACAAATCAGAATCTCCAGACAGAAATAAAGTCTGACTAAAACAGTCTCAATACAACATAAATAAGATAAGGCCTAAACTAAGCTAGTCTAGGCAATGGGGGTAATATCCTCAGCTAGAGCTGGGTCCTCCTGAGAGTCCAGCTCACAAGTGTCATTTAGGGCTGCCCCGTAGAAGGTATCCACACAGGCCTCCTCCTCGTCCTCTGTAATATTTTTAACAGGTCCAGTCAGGACAGGAGCGAGCATAATACATCTCAACAGTTCATAGCATGTTAGAAAATATAATCATGCAGTAAAGTAAGATACAGGTACTGAAAGAAATGTAGTATGTAAATAGATAGAGAGCTGTAATAGAAATATCTACTATAAATAGAGACTAACAGTGGCTATTGTGTTAGAGTACAATATAGACATGTAAATGGCATAGGAGATTCTGATGATACACTATGGAAAGATTCTGATGCTATACTACTTGGATAATATTCACATTTCTACTTCTACTCCTCCGTACCGCCAATCAATACACAAGGACCCAGCCAGGTTATGTTATAATTTCATACAAAGGCCCACAAGGGGTGATACATGGATGCCCATAAATGGGTAATTCTAGGAATGCCCATAAATAGGAGATTCAAGAAGACTCTGTGATCATGAGGGTACATGTCACAAGTGATCAATGAACCATGAAGCATAGTGATACACAATGTAAGTGAAACGCACAGAATATATAGTATCCGATGCTCCTAAAGGATAATATCTCAAGAAAGGATCCATATAGTACCAATCCGTGTGACCAACGTGGCAGTATCAAGTAAAGTAATTTAAAGCAGGAAAATAATTCTAAGCAGGATATGAAATGATCAAAGAATGTACTCGCCTGGTATCTGAGTGTCCAACTGAAATGTACTGTCCGAGGAGAGGTATCTGGCTCCTAATCAGAATAGCACAAGTCACAACGAGTCTAAAATGATAACAAGATGCAATTCAATGCATTCTAAATGAATTTAGGTCAATCTAGGCCAAAGTCAACTCTTGGTCAACTCTGGTCAACCATAGAAGTCAAACCTAGGTCCAACAAATCTAAACTAGGTCAAACAAGTCATTCTAGGTCTAACTAGTCTAAATTAGTCTAATCAAGTCTAGCTTAGTACTCATACACAATCACAAGGTCAAACCAACATCACACATACACAATTCCTATACACATATATCTATGTACCCTATATATATATATAGGCACACACACATTGGCATAGGCTAAGTCAACATATCATGGCATATCTATTAGACATTGCATTTAGCTATAAAATTTATATACATTATAAGAAATTAAGGCTAGCATATACATTACATACATATATGATTTACATACATAAATAGATTTACACATAGTATATATACATGCATATGTAAATACTCATATATAATATATACATACATATGTATATATAGAGAGAGGGCATGTGTGTGTGTGTGTGTTAGAGTGTCCTGTGGTGTGAACAGTGAGAGTGTGATGTGAGAGTATATTAAAACCTGTGTGTGTAGCTGTGTGTTAGGGAGTGAAAGTGATGTGTGTGTGTGAAGCTTGTGTGTGTATGAGAGAAGAGGCAAAACAGTGTGTGATTGAACAGTGAGGGTGCACAGTGTCACAACAGTGTGTGTACAAGAGTGAAATGAGGCAGTCCATTTCTGGACAGTAAAGGAAAAGGAAGGAAATCAATTCAAAATATTCACAGTTTTTCAGTTATCAGCCCACATGTTTTCAAATCCCATTTTGACTTCAAATATCAATCAAATAATCCCAAAATCATACACACAGTTAGACTACATATAGGAGAACTGATTTAGAGACTAAAACATGTAACTAACAGTATTAATTAGGATTTAAACAATTGCCAAAGCTTATCTCAAAAAACTGGAAATACAGGAAATGGTTCAGTTTCAGAAATTAGGGGAAATTGGAAAATGTAATTCAAAAATAATTAAATTACAAAGTTAATGGTTGGTAATAAAAATATATTATGTGAGTGTGTCCCAGGGTCCAACACGTGTCCACCCTTATGACACAATCGTGTCCAAACACAATAAAACCAATTATCAGAAACTGGACACTGTATAGCAGTGCAGTCTCGTGTACAGGTACACGCGTGACGTGCACCCGACACAATGCAAACCAACCCTCGTGTTCACCAACCTAGGTTCGTCTAGGATAGGTCTACCCACGTGTCACCCTGTTTTGTGTCCTAGTGCGTCGTGTCCAGAAATATCAACCCGTATCAGTGGCCAAAAACTACTGTACGCGTGCAGTGTAAAACCCGTGCACGAGCTCGTGCTCCCTCGACACGACACGGGGACACATGAGACTTGACATACGTGGTGTCAGTCATAGCCCCATTGTGTCCAGTGAGTGTCACATGTCCACTTGTCCTACAGGGGGAGAAATTGACCCCGAGTAGCAGGACACGCACGCTGCACGCGCGCGCGTGTGCACCCGCGTGTGCACGTATCCCAAACCGACACGACACGACCTTAAAATTGACTCAGACACTTGGGAACCCCTAAGCGACACCAAAACACAATTTCCTATTCAATTACTTTCTAGAAATTAAATCAAAATGCCCATTGGGGCATTTCATCAAACACTTAGGCCTAGGTCGGATACGTGTCCGATACGGACACGAAATGGGTCCAAAATGCCACAAAAATCTATGGTTAGCTAGGGGACACCTAGATCTAGGTCTCCATGCAAAGAAATCCAAAATTTAATAAAGTTTAGGGTGATTTACCTAGTGGTGTTGAAATACAAGAAAAGTTTCCAATAGAGGGGTTCCTCCTTGCTAGCAAACTTCTTCAAATTGCCCTAAAGCTGAGGTTGAACGCCACAAACAGCAAGAAAACTAAAATTTTGAGGATTTATGAAGAGAAAAAGGAGATAAAATGGAATTTCTATGGATTTATGAAGATGGAGACTCACCTCTTTCCAAAACTTGTGAAATTCTAAGGAGGCTAGCCCTAATTTCTAGGAGACTATTTATAGGGTGGGAATCCCTAGGACTAGGTGGCCGGCCAAGTGAGTTAGGCTAGGGTTTGGTTGGCTAATGGCTAATGGGTTGGGCTTAGTCATTAATCAATGCTTCAAATCACAAGTCATGACTTGTGACCAAAGCTTTCTATTCTAATCTCTATTTCCTAATTGATTCTAATAACTAGAATATGGTTAACTTAAATTAACCTAGGGTCTCATAATCTAGCCAAGTCCAAACTCAACTAGGGTTAGCTTACCAAGTCAAAGCTAGTCAAAGTCAACCTAGTCAACCTTCATTCAAACAATTCCAAAATATATCCTAAAAATTCCCATAAATTCAAATAAATTCTAATAAATTTAAATAACCCCAAAAATGACAAAAATACCCTCAAACTAGAAATGTGCTAGTGACACAAATGAACTTAGTAAAACCCAGCTGATTATAATTAATAAAATTTTAACTATATACAGGAAACAACAACTTATACTAATGTTCTCCACTCTATTTGTCAATAGATTTCATAACATGCAACCTGAGAAGTTATACTATGCCAACTCAATGAATCAAGCAGCATATATGATTCAGTAAGAATAATCTTCCAAAATCAATAACAATAATCTTATTTAAATCAACTACTAAAACAAAACACAAAGAATTCCTCCTGCACTCGATACCCAGTTTTAGTCGATACCACCCGACTCCACACATCACTGATACTCATCAAATGTAACAGCTCAACGGTCTAGAGAAAATATACAAAGTTAAAGGAATATACAACCAAATCAAAATTTGAAACAAAAGGAAAAGTAGTCACTACTCCAAACTCAGAAGAGTTCCTGTACCCAAACTCAGAAGAGTTTATGCACCCAATCCTTCATCAAATGCACACTGCATGGATACGACGACACTGGAAACACACACGAACACGATCTAGACATAATCCTAACACCTGGATACGGTTGTCATGCACAATTGAAATCCATCAATTCGAACTCCCTGCATCCCGACCACAACCCCGACTATTCACATTAATTTAACTATGAATTAAAACACACACAATTATCAAAATAAAAGAGTCATACCTGGAAAGATTGAGTCTAACTCTGAAACTCGACCACAGTCGCAGAATCAGACACGAGCCTCTCGTTGTTCAAAATGCCGCTATAATCCTGTTTTGGCATTTCAACAAACGAGTGATGCTTAGAAAACAAGGTCATAATTCATACTCCTACTGTTTCTTTCGAAACTTAGAAGTATACAATTTAACCTCCAATCACAAGATTAAAAAGAATTACAATCAATAAACCAAAAATTGATCATCAACAATTGAATTTGTAGATCTGATAGAGATGAGACACAACGGCAAAGACTTACTGTAGATCGGAGTCTGAGAGGAGTTGATCCTGACGAGGACACGAACAATCCAAATTGACAGCGTCCGGTTAGTTCCTCTACGAATTCTGGCAAGGTCGATAAAATTTGGAATTAGACAGTCTAGATCGAGTCCAGATCAATCTAGGAGTATAGGAACAAGTAATCGAACTCACCACGACGTCACTGCGTCAACTCGGAGAAGATCACGGGGAGACGATCGTTCTGCAGACGAACGGACCGAGGAAGGAAGCTGCTATCACCACTGGGAAAAGCTCGCCGAGGTGTTCGTCGAACTCGTCGAAAAATCGATACGTGCTGACCGTCGATCGACGCCACAAGGTGGTGCCTTCTCGGGACTGGCCGGTAGGTTAGTCGTCGGTGGAAGAGGAGATCGCCACTAGGGTTGCTGACTCCGGCGTCGCCATCGCCATGGTGGCCGCCAAGAGAGATTCGGGTTAGGGTTCAGTGGGTTAGCCGCGGATTTGGGGGAAGAAGAAAAGCTCTTGGGAAGAATAATGTGAGAAGAGAAATAGAATGGCTGAGTGACTATTCTCTCTCCAAAACTTAATAAATAGACACTACAGTCCTCCCGCAATCTGGTTAATAAGCAAAAAAGCCCCCTTCTTTTTCATTATTACACTGAAAGCAGGAATCAGTTAGAAAAGAAGAATGAGTGGAGGGCCCCAAGTTAGTTTGTTACAACAAACTTTTAAAATTCAAATTCCTGCTCCTAATTTCCTTCCTTCCAAAATATTCATAAAATATATATATATATATATATATATATATATATATATATATATATATATATATATATATATATATATATAATAAAAATGAAAAAAATGGAAGAGTGAAGTTACAAATCTCCCCCCTATATATTTTTATTATATATATATATATATATATATATATATAATAAAAATGAAAAAAAAAATATATATATATAATAAAAATGAATGAAACATTTTTATTAACAACTTTAAATTTCACTAAAAATGGAAGAGTGAAGTTACAAATCTCCCCCCTAAGAATAATTTCGTCCTAGAAATACAAGAGACTACAAAACAAAATCACAATAAATTGTTTCAACACAAGTCATTTATTGAATTTAAAATTTCGAAAACCAGAATACAATCAAGCAAACAAACTAGGATAGCGCTCTCGCATCTCGTCCTCGTGCTCCCATGTGGACTCTCTTGTAGAGTGATGTCTCCACATGACTCGGACGAAAGGTATAGTCTGATTCTGCAGTTGCTTCTCCCTTCTATCAAGAATCTCTACAGGCTGCTCCTCGTAGGTCAAGCTCGAACCCATCTCTAGCTTTGAGTAGTCTACTACATGGCTCGGATCTGGAATGTAACGTCGAAGATGTGACATGTGGAAACCATCGTGCACTCCCTCCAAGCTAGTAGGAAGTGCTAGTCGATATGCCACATCGCCAATCTGTGTCGTCACTTCGAAGGGCCAGATGTACCTCGGACTGAGCTTTCCACCTCTGCCAAAATGAATGATACCTCAGGTCGACGAAATCTTCAGGAATACCCTATCTTCAACTGCGAACTCCAGTGGCCGTCTGCTGCTGTCCGCCCAGTGCTTCTGTCGATCCTGTGCAGCTCTGAGATGCTCTCTAATCAGTCTAACCTTCTCAGCTGAATCTACCACCATCTCTGGCCCAAACAAAGTCCTTTCGCCAATGTCGTCCCATGATAAAGGTACGCGACATCTCCGTCCATACAGTGCCTCGAACGGGGTCGTTTTGATGTTGGTCTAATAATTGTTGTTATAGACAAACTCTACGAGATGCAAGTGATCCTCCCACGAACCGCCGAAGTCGAGTGCACAAACCCGCAGCATATCCTCCAGTGTTTGAATGGTCCTCTCGGACTGTCCGTCCGTCCGTAGATGATAGACGGTGCTGAACTTCAACTGTGACCCCAACCTCAGCTGTAGACTCCTCCAGAAGTGTGATGTGAAGCGGTTGTCCCTGTCTGAAATAATGCTTACTGGTACTCCGTGAATTCGTACGATCTGTCGCATGTAGTGGTCTGCAAGCTTTTCGATTGACAACCCTACCTTGAACGGAATAAAGTAAGTAGATTTTGTCAGTGTCACGACCCGTACCCGGTGTAAGTGCACGAGACGTGGATACGTCCAGCCTACGCCGCAGTGTCGACGGTATAGAACGCTGTCCTAGGTCCAACAATTAACACAATCTTGAATATGCTCCAATTGGAGAATGATAAATATGTGGTACAACTCAATCACAATAACTAAGATGGAATAAAAGAAAGATAATCTCAATAGAGAGTCACAATATGAATAATAATCCCGGTGTAAACCACCATAATAAAGCTTAATACATTCACAAAGTTTTATAACTAGATAATAATAACAGTCTAATCTAACTCATGGCAAGTCCCCAGCGACTACTGGATCCTACTGAGGGTCCTGGTCACCTATGTCTGGGCCTGCTCCATAGTAAGTGTCACAGCAATCCTCATCATCTGTTATATTTTTAACGGGTCCAGTTAGGACAGGAATATCTCTCACACAGTTCATAACATAAAAGGAAATATGAAACAAGCTATAGAATAATATACATGAACTGCTGTAAAGCAATAGTAGAGAGACTGTAAAAAGAAGAACATGATATAGTGAAAATAGGTATACATGATATAGATAAGAAAACTGAGCTAACTACGTGATTCAGAGCACATGTTTGGTTATGTAAATAGGCTTAGGTTATACATGACTTAAATCTAGTTTGGATTTATACATGAAATGGTATAGATCACATAACCAAATAAATACTCCTCCTGCCCCAATCAATACACAAGAATCTGTCCAGGTTATGTTATTACACATGAAGGTAGTGCATCACATGGATAGCTTGTCCACATGCACACTGCGTTATACATGAAGGCTCACATGATCATGAGTGTACATGAATGTCACATGAGTATACATGAATAAGTATGAATACAATGAGTAGACGATGCACATGATAAAGCACATGAGCACAATATACCCGATGTATCTGAGGGGATAACATCGTATGAAGAGATCCATATAGTACTAATCCATAATATATCGTGTCAGCAACAAGTAAACTAGTCTATAACAAGTAAATACGTCCAAGCAAGAATGAAACGGTCAGAGAATGTACTCGCCTGACAATCCGAGCTGCTGATGAGGATGTGTAACTGAACTGGAGTGAGATAAACCTATTTAGAACAACCACAAGTCACAACAAGGTCTAACATATCATAAGGAATGCCTATAATGCAATTCTACATGATTCTAGGTCCTTCTAGGTCAAAGTCAACCCTTGGTCAACTCTGGTCAAACCTGGTCAACTCTGGTCAAACCTGGTCAACCGAAGGTCAACTAGTCCGTTTACTAATTTCTAGGTCATACACAAGTTTTCAGGTCATTCGGAGTTCGTTTGAGTCAATTTGGAAAAAGTTTGACCCAAAGTTGACTTTTGTCCACTTGGTCAACTTGTCGGCCAATTCGACAAAACTAGGCTCCTAACGACGATCCTAACCTGTCCAAACACTTCATGTTGTCATATCACAAAAAATTATTACATTACCTATATTTATATATTCATCACAAGAAATATATATATATATATATATATATATATATATATATATATATATATATATATATATATATACACACATATATATACACATATATAAGTTATGAAAGGAAACATGGTTTGTGAGTGTGAACGATGTTGGGGGGGCTGCTGGTTATGGGTCTAAATTCTGAGAAAACAAATTAGAATGAGTCTACAAGAATACTCCATGTAGAAAATATTACAATCAATAGAAAATATATATATATAATATATCTATACATATAGGCATATATATAGATATAGGTATATGCATATACCATGTATATAAGCAAATAAGGGTCGATTTCGAACTTGGAATGAGTTCCCAGATCTGAGATCAAGGCCTCGACACCCTACTCTAACATATATTCATAATTAGACATAATAGGAATTATTATTATTATTATTATTATATATATATATATATATATATATATATATATTATATATAAATATATTATATATATATACATACATACAATAGGTAAAACACCATATATGCATAAAAATGGCTAGAAAATATGAATCAAACCCAAGAGTCAAATCCCACAAGTCTAAAACAGCGTCCAAGAATCAAAAACTTAGAAATTATCGCATTAAATCTTAGGAATCAAATTATCACAAAATTCTTCAAATTCAATTTCAAGGAAAAATCCAATTATACTTGAAAAAGGCAAACAAATAGGTAATAATCCTGCGAATCACTTCTCGCAAGTGCAAAATATCATATATAAGTTAAACAGTCAGAAAATATCGATTAAAAGTCGAAGAATCAAAATATCATATTTCTATTCAAAATATTGAACCCGAAAAACCCAATTTTCACAAAACGACCCAAAATGCAAAATACTCCAAACCAACTCATGAAACTTGGCAAATACGTTGGTCTCGACACGTGGGACGTGCTCGGGTACTCCCATGGTCAAAATTGTGTCTGTGTCGTATCCAGAGAGTGCGTATCGGAAAACCGATTTCCCGTGTCGAAGAGGGTGTTCTCGCTCGATTACGCATCACACGCGTAACGAGAAGCCTCGTGCTCGTGCACATGGCTAGGTAGGGTCACAAGGTAGGTCTAGGACACAACGACATGACACGAAGTTGTAGCGACGTGACACAGCGACTTGCGCAAAAGCGCGCGGCCTGCGCGCACGCGCGCGCGTGCGTGCTCGCGTGCGCGTGCGTGCTCGTGCATGCGGTTCGTCGCTCGTGGCTCGCGCGTCGGGCCACGCCAAGACTCAAGATCGAGTCCCTGGGTAGTCTAGGTATAGGGATACATGTCCCAACTCCTGGTACGAGTCCTCGATGCACTGTGTTCGCGTACGAAGGCCGTGTCAGCGGCAAATTTCAGCCTGAATGCACAGTTAAGCCGACCAATGCACGCGAGATTTCTCCGCTCTCGCTTCAGAAAATGACGTGAAATTTTATAGGCATGTGGGCAGAGGTTGCCCCTACGTGCTCGTAAAATTTTATGTGAGACGGAGCTCTGTGCGTCGATTTATGACGCATAGACTGTAGGGCGTGCACGGGACCGTGCACGGGATCTCGTGCACGTGTGTCCATGTCCATTCGGATGCCAAAATCGTATCAATTTCCGATCCGTCTTTACGAAACTTGTTAAAAATCATATAAGGAAGGATTTTGTGTAAACAGAATTGAAAATTAACACTTTTCAATTCTAAGTGGTATTTTGCCGAATACATGCAACGTGAGACCGATACGTGTCCAATACCGCTATCAAACGAAACCAAAATCCTATGAAACTTCATATACAGATCAAGGATGCCTATATGGATGCAGAAATGAAGAAAATTCAGAAGAAACAAAGGTAGATCGGGATTTACCTATTAAGAGTCAGAATCTCAATAAAAGGAATTCCTCGAGCACTTTGTCGGCCAATTTCTCCCGAGCAAATTCCTCCTCCTCCTTGCTAGCAGTACTCCAGCAAGATCCTCTCCTTCCTACGAGCGCAATGGAATTTGTTTGGGGAGAAACGGACTTCGGATGAAAAAGTTAGAATTTTTGGAGAGTGGAGGCTAGGGTTTCCTGTTACGTGGCTATGTGTTTACAAATGAGAGGGATGGGGGCTGCTAGTGGCCGGCCAGGGGTAGGGGTGTTAGGTTTAGGGTTTGCACATGGGCCAAGCACTCCATGAGTTGCTAAAAAGGCCCATGTCAAAAAGGCTTTAAAGGTTAACTAAAAAATGACTTAAAATTCATTTAAAAATAACTAATTAATTCTAAATGATGAAAATTTAAGTCTAACTATGACATTAGGTTTCTAGTCATGGTTGGCTAAGGTCAAACCACTTATACTACCAAAACACAAATTCAGCTACCAATCAAACAGCACAACAAGCAATTTAATTAATAAATTAATAAAATTCAAAGTAATACACAATGACTAAAATACCCTTAGCCTAAAAATAGGTAATTGGTTAATCTAGTCACATGTTCGAGTCTTCTTGGTCATGGTTAGTCTCTAGGTCAAGCGGTCTCTAGGGTTAAGCTAGCAACAACCAAAATCAAAATTCATCCATCAAAAAAATACAAAATAAATAAAAAAATCACGAAAAATTATAATATGATTTAAATATTATGATTAAATGATAAAAATTACAAAAGTTCAAAATTACCCTCATTTCAGAAAAGTGGTGGTTATAGTCAGTCTGTCCACGATAGCAAAAATAGCATTCTTGCCACCGGGCGTACGCGGTAAACCAGAGACGAAGTCCATGGTGATATGTTTCCACTTCCATTCCGGAATAGTTAAAGGTTGTTGTAATCCTGCTGGTCTCTGGCGCTTCGCCTTTACTTGCTGGCACATAAGGCATCTGGAAACAAATATGGCAACCTCTCTTTTCATCCCATACAACCAAACATACTCCCGCAGATCCTTATACATCTTGGTAGATACAGGATGAATAGAATACTACGACTGGTGAGCCTCCTGCATCACCTCCTCTCATAAATTCTTGGGCACACATAACTGGTTCCCGTGCCTCAGGGATCCATCATCTGCAATAGTGAAGTCGTCGAGCAATTCTGCCTCTGCCTGGCCTCTGAGACACCGGAGTCCCTCATCAAGAAAGTGGGCCTCCTTGATCTTCTCTAACAATCCCGACTGTATCTGTATGTGCATCAGCTGCCCTCCAACTTTCGGAAGAACAATCTCAATCCCCATACTCTCGAGATCCTCTAGAAGATATCGATCCATAGGGAGAAACATAGCAACATGATATCGACTGAGAGCATCTGCTACCACATTCGCCTTCCCAGGGTGGTATTGCAAATTGATGTCGAAATCCTTCATGAGTTCCAGCCATCAGCGCTGCCTCATATTCAGCTCCTTCTGAGTGAAAACATACTTCAGGCTTTTGTGGTCCGTGAAGATGTCCACTATCTCTCCATACAAGTAGTGCTTCTACAGTTTTAAGGAAAAAATGACTGCTACAAGCTCTAAGTCATGTGTAGGGTAATTCTTCTCATGAGGCCTCAACTGTCTAGAAGCATAAGCAATGACCTCTTGTTATGCTCAAGCACACATCCCAAGCCCTTTTCTGAAGTATTACTGTAGATGACGAATCCTTCCGACCCTGATGGCAAAGCTAGAACTGGCACTGTAGTGAGTCTTCGCTTCAATTCTTTAAATGCTGACTGGCAGGCGTCGCTCCAGATGAACTCCTCGTCCTTCCATGTAAGCTTCATCATTGGCTCTGCTATCTTGGCAAAATCTTTCACAAACTTTCTGTAGTAACCTGCTAGACCCAGGAAACTACGAATCTCTGCTACTGACTTAGGAGCTGTCCATGCTTCCACTGCTTCAATCTTCTTGGGATCTACAGAAATCCCCTCTCCAGCACCACATGCCCCAAAAACTCCATTATGTCCAAGAAAAACTCGTACTTTAAGAGTTTCTTGTACAACTTCTCCTTTCGTAAAATTTTTAAAACAATCTGCAGGTGCTCCACATGCTCCGCCTCGGTCTTCGAATATATCAGAATGTCGTCAATGAATACTACGACAAACTTATCCAAATACTTATGAAAAACTTTATTCATCAAGTTCATAAACACTGCTGTGGCATTGGTGAGTCTGAATGGCATCACCAAGAATTCATACTGGCCGTAGCGGGTATTGGAAGCTGTCTTCGGAATATCCTGCTTCCGAACCTTCATCTGATGATATCCCGACCGAATGTCAATCTTGGAAAAGACCTTCACCCCACTCATCTGATCAAACAACTCATCTATCCGCGGCAACGGGTATTTATTCTTGATGGTGATGTTATTGAGTGCACAATTGTCGATACACATCCTCACAGTCCCATCCTTCTTCAGCACGAAGAGTACCGGTGCTCCCCAGGATGAAGCACTGGATCGAATAAAACCCTTGCCTTCCAACTCATCAATCTGAGCCTTCAATTTTACAGCTTCTTTCGGGTTGATCTTGTAGCAATGTTGGGACTTGGCGCTGATCCGGGCACTAAGTCAATGTTGAACTCCACATCTCGTTCTGGCCGCAATCCTGGCAACTCCTCGGGGAAGACGTCGAGAAACTCTGCAATCAGCGGGTGGTTCTACAACTGCTTCGAAGTAGACTCCCTTTGGCCTCTCTGCAATCCGTCTGCTGATCTCGAACGGTAGAACTCCAGGCGGGCTGAAAATAACCTTCCCATCATGGCAGTCTATTACAACAAACTGCTCACTCATCTAGTCGATGACGAGGACTACATCAAATCTAGGCAATGGCATCACTAGAAGTCGAGTCCTAAGCTCCCTTCCGGCTATAGTGATAGAGCAATCCACCATCCCACTAACTCGCACTACCCCTCCTCCTCTCATAATCCGACAGTTCCTCCTAGT
The DNA here is from genome assembly GCA_029216955.1 of Iris pallida. Taxonomy (NCBI): domain Eukaryota; kingdom Viridiplantae; phylum Streptophyta; class Magnoliopsida; order Asparagales; family Iridaceae; genus Iris; species Iris pallida. Next base: position 18,862 of record JANAVB010020821.1, on the reverse strand, counting down.
GGGCTTAGGTATGAAGCCGTGTCTATGCAGAAACTTATATGATACAAAGCTATGTGTGGCTCCAGAACCAAACAATGTAATAACAAGAAATGAATGTGAAAGGATAGAACTTGTAATCACATCTGGAACTGCCTCATCCTCCTCAACTGTGGCCATGACATAAGCACGTCCCTGCTGTGGTGGTCCCCTTTGCTGCTGGTGCTGTATAAAATGCTGCTGCTGAGTAGGTAAAGCCTGAACCATCTGTGGTACAGCTGGTAGAGCTCTGGGTGGTGCAGGTGGTGGTCCTCCAGCTCCTTGAGTTCCTCATGTCAGTCGAGCTGTAGCCTGTGGGCAGTCCATCTCTGATGTGTGTATGATCCACAAAATAAGTAGAGCCCGAGCCTCTTGCGGTACTCTTCGAAGCGGTGTCGTGGCCGGTAACAGAAAGTGCAAGTAACTGCCTGGTGCTATCTCTGTGGCTGATGTGTATGAACTTTGGCTGGACGGTGGTGCTACTGTGCCGGCTGCTATGGCCTCGTCTGAATCTGAGTTTGAATCTTCTTTGCCGGTGTCTGGAAGCTGCTGTTGCCGATGTCCCGGTCCCTCTTCAGCTTCGGATCCTCCTTTTTCTTCACAGCCTGAGAAATCTTGAGGATGCTCGCATACGTCGTCACCTGACTAATCGCCACTGCATGTCACAGCTCCCTGGTAAGACCCTTCTTGAACCTCCAAGCTCGATCCTCCGGCGCTCTGACTAGGTTCTCCGCGAACCTGCTGAGTCGAGTGAACTCTGATGTGTACTCCGCCACTGTCATGGTCCTCTGCTGCAATGTCTCGAACTGCATCCGAAGCTCATCTCGCTCCACATCGGGGAAAAACTTCTCCTTGAACAGAGGTTTGAAATCTGCCCAAGAAACCTGGGGCTCAGCTAACTGGGGCTCCTCCCGGTACCAAGCTCTGGCCAGGTCGAAAAGTCGTATGCTCGCAACTTCTACCTTCAAGTCATCCAGAATTCGCACCATCTTCTGTGTCCGCTCCGCATTTTCCAGCCACTCATCCGCATAAACAATCCCTTCGTGGCCCCAAAAATCCATCGGATAGAGGTTCTGGTAGTCCCTGGCGGTCTCCGGTCTTGGTGCTGCTGGTGTTGGAGGTGCTACTAGTGCTGGTGCTACCGGCTCTCTGGTCCTGAGCGCATCGACTACTGTCGTCCAAAACTGTGCGGCCTGGTGGTTCTGGGCCTCCATGAACTGCTGGAAAATGGCCATAACCTGAGCGCCATCGAAAGTCACCGTCGGGGGTAGCGGAGGAAAGATACGAGGCGGTGGCGTAAGCTGCTCTAACGGAACGTCTGGTGCAGACTGTCCCGAACTGCCTGCAACTCCGGGCTGATCAGCGGTCTTCCTTGTAGTGACCATCCTGCAACAAAAGAAAACTTCTTGATTGATAAAAACCTAACCTACAAGTAAATATAAATGTTATATAATATCCATATATACCCGATGTACCCGATTTCCTATATTATGATTCAAGTTTTCCTAGTTTAATTCAAGTCCCCCAATAGTACCCTAATTCCTAGGTACTATTAGGATAAACCTGCATGGGCCACCACTAAAAATATATCACGACCCGCTCCAGAATAATCGGACATGAGTCAGACACGCCCAGCCTTCATCGCTGGACACGATGAAATAAGCTATACAAATCTAGAAAAAATCTTACCAGATAAACATGAACAAGTACAAATCACAGCATCTATAAACGAATCCCAGAATCAAAGTAAAGTACATGTCTAAAAGTTATTACATTTCCAGCAAATGAAAGTAAAATCTGATAGTCTCAAATACAAAGAAATATATACTACTAAAGGGTAAAGTGCTAGGCTTCCTCAGCCTCTAAGTCCAGAGCAACTCCAGCTGGCTCTACTGCATCTACAGGCTCTCGGCCATAATATGTGTCACATAAAGCCTCCATCTCACCTGCAACATATCCTAGTCAGGAGCGGAGCAAAGTATAGTTCTAGGTAATAAACAAGAACATCATGGAATGGGAAATAAGTACAGGAGAACATAAAATATGAAATATAGGAAATGAACAGGAAAGTATAGGAAATAAAGTGCAGGAATGTAACCATAAACCTGAAGTACATGATATGACATGTGCACCATATTTGAAATACAACTAGACTATGTGACCAGGTAAGGTGAGTACAGGAACAAGTACAGGAGTACATGAATATCGGTACGACTTAGGACCCGCGTGCACGATGCGAGGCCTAAGCTATCTACATTAACCAGGGTTTGGTCACATAACTAGCGTATTTCCCCTCCCGACACAAGAATATACAAGAATAGGAAAGTACAAGAGTACAAGATATCGTGTCATGACGTGTCACAAGAAAGGTACAAGATATGTAAATATACAAAAATCATAGAACAGTACTTGCCTTGCTCAAGGAAATTAAGTGTACTAGATGGAGCTGGATGTCCTCATGTTTTAGTAGGTACAAGTTGATTAATTTTTAAAATGAAGATAACTAACTAAATACTGCCAACAAACCAATTAGCCATTGCTTACTTGTTTAACTAATTATAGATATAATTTAGCTAGGAATATTATTGTACAGTTAAACTAATCTATCTATATAAGAATACTAAATACTAAATTCTATGGCAATTAAACTATATAAATTTTTGAGTAAAAACTTGGTTAGTTACTTTAGGAAAGTTTTTAAAAAATGAAACACAATCATGAACTCAACCAATCATTCAAATCTAAGAAGGTAGCTTGGTATTCCTGGACTCACTATCTTGAAATCATACTCACACACCAGTTCTCTAAAGTTCAACAACTTATTCAAAACTCTATGAGATACTCCCAATCGGCCTAACAAGTGTACTAAACCATCTATGTTCCAAATGAACTCAGTAAAACCTAGCTGATTATAATTAATAAATTTTAACTATATATAGGAAACAACAACTTATACTAATGTTCTCTACTCCATTTGTCAATAGATTTCATAACATGCAACTTGAGAAGTTACACTATGCCAACTCAATGAATCAAGCATCATATATGATTCAGTAAGAATAATCTTCCAAAATCAATGGCCATAACCTTATTTAAATCAACTACTAAAATACAACACAAAGAATTCCTTCTTCATTCGACACCCAGTTTTAGTCGATACCACCCGACTCCAAACATCACTGATACTCATCAAATGCAACAGCTCAACGGTTTAGAGAAAAATATACGAAGTTAAAGTAATATACAACCAAATTGAAATTTGAAACAAAAGGAAAAGTAATCACTGCTCCAAACTCAGAAGAGTTCCTGCACCCAAACTCAGAAGAGTTTTCGCACCCAATCTTTCATCAAACGCATACTACGTGGATACGACGGCACTGGACACACACACGAACACGATCTGTACACGACCCTAACACCCGAACACGGTTGTCATGCACAATTGAAATCCATCAATTCGAACTCCCTGTATCCCGACCACAACCCTGACTATTCACATTAATTTAACTATGAATTGAAACACACACAATTATTAAAATAATAGATTCATACCTGGAAACAATGAGTCCAACTCTGAAACTCGGACACAGTCGTAGAATCAGACACGAGCCTCTCGTGTTCAGAATGCCGCTACAATTCTGTTTTGGCATTTCAACAAACGAGCGATGCTCAGAAAATAGGGTCACAATTCATACTCCTATTGTTTCTTCCGAAACTCAGAAGTACACAATTTAACCCCCGATCATAAGGATAAAAAAGAATTACAATCAAGAAACCAAAATTTGATCATCAACAATTAAATTTGTAGATCTGATAGAGATGAGACACAACGGCAAAGAATTACTGTAGATCGGAGTCTGAGAGGAGTTGATCCTGACGAGGACTCGAACAATCCAAATTGACAGCGTTCGTTCAATTCCTCCATAAATTCTGGCAAGGTCGAATAAATTTGGAATTAGACAGTCTAGATCGAGTCTAAATCAATCTAGGAGTATAGGGACAAGTAATCGAACTCACCACGACGTCACTGCGTCAACTCGGAGAAGATCACGGGAAGAGGATCGTTCTGCAGACGAACGCGCCGAGGAAGGAAGGTGTTGTCGCTACTGGGAAAAGCTTGTCGAGGGTTCGTCGGACTCGTCGAGAAATCGACGCGTGCTGACCGTCGATCGGTACCGCAAGATGGTGCCTCCTGATCGGGACTGGCCGGTAGGTTAGTCGTCGGTAGAAAAGGAGATCGCCGCTAGGGTCGCTGACTCTGGCATCGCCATCGCCATGGTGGCCGCCAAGAGAGATTTGGGATAGGGTTCGGTGGGTTAGCTGCGGATTTGGGGGAAGAAGAAAAGCTCTTGGGAAGAATGAAGTGAGCAGAGAAATGGAATAGCTGAGTGAGTATTCTCTCTCCTAAACTTAATAAATAGACACTGCACATTTTGTAGTTAAGTCCTCCCGCAATCTGGTTAATAAGCAGAAAAGCCCCCTTCCTTTTCATTATTACACTGAAAGCAGGAATCAGTTAGAAAAGAAGAATGAGTGGAGGGCCCCAAGTTAGTTTGTTACAACAAACTTTTAAAATTCAAATTCCTACTCCTAATTTCCTTCCCTCCAAAATATTCATAAAAAATATATATAATAAAAATGAATGAAACATTATTATTAACAACTTTAAATTTTACTAAAAATGTAAGAGTGGAGTTACAATAGCTGCACAAAATACCCAAACATGTGACTCGATAATTTCTATGAAGCATATTTCCTCTAGTCCAACTTGAACGTATAACTTCAAAGATTACTCTGTAACATCTTTTTATTCTTTCTCAACAAATACAAGCTCACTTACGCCTTAGTCAAATCCATCAAACTAAATCCAACCATTTCCAAAGCTTGACCAATCTGCCATGCTTCCATCCATAGTGTGCATCGCACAAAATCACACTTCTCGAGCTCACCACAGTATACATCACTAAAAATATATACTAAAGCACTGTACCATATCCTGAATCAAAGGAACATAATTCGAGACCAATCAATATCTTCATTCAGATATCATGTGTTGTACCTCAATTATGAACCAAATTTACTTATCAATCGTTCTCAAAAGGCCCAATTCAAACATCAACCAAATATCCAAACTTGACTGTATCCAAGCAATCACATTTATACTTCCATGTTGCAGGAGAATCCCATTACCTCAAAATTGACAATTGAATCAATCCATGTTCCATCTATCGAAAATTTTCTCGATCCAGAAAATAACTATCCTATCTAATTCACTTACTATGCACACATCAACTATACTATTCCTAAACATGATCTGTTAACATCGTCTAATCTCAACCAAGTATAAAGTCATTACCATCAAATTCTAAGAGGTCAATCTCATTTCATCACTAGCTCGCAACCATATCAGAACATTCATCCATCAACTTGTCTAAACATGAAATCTTGAACCATCCACATCCAATCTATTCTATTAGACAATACTCAATCATTCAACAAATTTCATACGATGACACGATCACTATCCTATGTATTCCAACATACGCACCATACAATGTTGCTTCATTAAAGATCATTTCGAATTCAAGTCAAATCAAATCTACGGGTCACACTACTATCCATCAATTATCCACATGTAAAATTTGAATCAAAAATCAATCTGTTCAAAAACCATACCCATCATCTTCACAATTCTTTAAGAAAATCCTACAATAAGAAACTAATCTGATACATTCTCGTTTCTTCCAACCGTAATCTATCAAAGTTTCCAAAATAATAAATCACTTCTTATTCTTACCTCTTGTCACGACTCGCGCCCACATGATCGGAGACGAGTGCGTGGATACGTCCAGTCTATGCCGCAGAATCAACGATAGTTAGCTGTCTAAATCTTGATAGTAATCAAATGACCATGACATCAATCTATGCTCGATCACAGAATGAGTAAACAAAAAACAACCCAGCACTCACTCACACGATCACCAATCCACTATCATCTTTTGAAACATAGTACATGCCTACTCCGGAGAGAAATCCAGTAATCATCATCAACATACATCTACTATATCAAACATATCCATAATCATCCGATACATAAAATATCGTCTAAATCCTCTAAGTACAGTCTTTGATCCACGTATCTCCATGTCATCTAAAATGTCAACGGACATGTCAGGATGGGAGCAAAGTACATCTAAACAACATATCGTACTATACAAAATAATGCATAAAAATAAATACAAAATAATAAAAACAAGATAATGAGACACTGGAAGATGTTATGATCATGAGACCTACAACATGAAAAACTGTGAGAATCATAAAAAAGCATGATAAACACAACTATGTGATTTGAAATACAGTTTTAATATATTGCCGGTTAAGATTTAGATCCGGACTGGTCAGGCTTGGACATACGTGCAGTGTATGTCAAGCTATGCTTTGGAACATAATGGATTGACCACATATCTACTCTATATTTCCCCTTTTCTCCGATTCTGAATAATGATTCAAGCAAGTGCCGAAACATGAAATTATGTGATGCAAAATCAAGATTCATATATAACGATTCATAGTCATAATTCAAACAAGATTCAAAACTTATAATAAAGTCATGTGATGAAAAGTCACGAGTCATGATACGGGTAAGAGATCGTGTCGCAATATAATTTATGACAAACTAAGAAATAAAGATATTGTTTAGAAAATCTATCACTACCACTTTTCTAGAACAAAGGTATTTTAGTCATTTTGCAATTATTAAATTTGTGTATATTTTTTTAATTAAATATGATGGTTGTATTTACTAGTAGACTAGTCAAGACTCATAGATTTAAAATTTCTAATTAATTAGACTCTAGTCATGGCTAGGTTGGTTACAAGCATTGATTAGAGCCAAACCACTTAGTTCCCTTAAAGACATTCCTAATACTAAGTGTCATGAAGAGTTTAGGGCTTGGTAAGACCCTATTTAAACCCCCACAAGCCCTCAATGGCAGCCACCATTTCTTTTTAGGGTTTCTACACATTTTCTTCATTCCATACTCTTCCAAATTTTCTCCTTCTTCTTCCCTTGGTGTGCTAAGGACTTGGGGAGCTCAAGAAGGCTTGGTAGAGGCTCTAGCAAGGAATTGAGAGCCACTTCTTTCTCCTTCTTCCCCAAATTTGTGGAGCTTTGTGTAGGCTCCATTCTACTTAGGTATGACCCTCTAAACTTTCATTTCCATAGTCAAATTTTATTCATTCATATAGGAGACCCCTCTAATGTTTAGAACCAAGCCTATAGGTGGTGAAATAGGTGTTAGAGGGCTCATTCCTAATAGTTCTATGGGTTAGAATGGTGCCATTTGGGTAGCTACAAGATTTTGTGTCACGTTCCAGAACCAGAATACTGGAGAGAGGGGACAGACACAGTCATCTACGTATATTAAAGTGAATCTCACCTAGATATATGGTCATGGCTATCTAGATACATGAGGGTTTTACTATAAGCCAACAGTCTTTTATGGTCAATAACAAGCCTAGTGTCTCAATCTCATGCAAGCAAGTAAGTGTAACAAGATGGTAGACCATCAGACATACAAAGGCATCCCATACATTACATATTCAGATGATCATGAAGCTAGTCATATAAAATACAAAGACTAGCAAGAGTTTAAGTCTTACATAATCAACCCTAGGATTCGTCAATCATGTTACAGCCATTAGGTAGACAGGAATGTAAATTTAACACGAGCTAACACTTGCTCAACGGCTAAACGCCTCAAAAGATAGAGTGGGAGAGCAAAATAAAACCCATTCGTTGCCAGGGTTACGCCTTGTGTTCACCATATGGCTGGAAGGCTAGAAGATCCTAGGGTGCTACTCCCAAAATCTGGCCATACAAAACTAGCTGGGTCAGACCCTAGAAAGAGCAAGTGCCACAAGGGAGGCTTCACTTAAGAACTAAAACCAACATATTAGCACATGAACAAAATAAAATAGGAAAACTTGAAATGTAAATAAGGCAACAAATGACGAGAGGACGAGGAACTATTCTGGAAGCCAGGTTACAATCCTTAAACCAAACAAGGACCGGGGTTGTAACCCTTCGCCTGAACTGAACCGGGTCTCTAGCTATTTATTGCTAAGATTAAAGCGTAAGCAAATGTCCTGAGATAGCCATATACTGGATCTAGACAAGACTAGACAGGATTGGACTCCATCCAACAATCACGGCCAAGCAAAGAATACGGCTTGATAATTTAACTAACTAGGTTTATCACAAGCCTATTTACTATCAAGATGCATCGACATGTTCCAACAGCCAGAAGCCCTGCAGTCTTAATCCAAGTTATTCGGTCACAAGTTAAAAGAGTTGGATTAGGTGACTTGGGGGTACAACACACGACGGTACGCTGGAAATGTGCTCTACTCGATGGCAGGCTACAAGTCCAATTAGAGCGCCCAGATAACGGGACTGCCTGTAGCTGGGAATCTCTTCATTGACTACTTGATTAATCTAGTCATTATCCTAGTTAGATTCAGTACGAAACCCTGACCATGAAAATCAGAAATTCATGTCCTAGACATGATGCATGACGAGACATGTAGCTTGTACTGATACAATCAAGAAATCATCCACGGTGTCAAGACGATAGTTACATGTTACTTATCAAGATTACATGTCATGTTTACTTGTCAAGAGTGCGCCGCAACGGGCCACTATAATGTCATTTATCATGTCAAGGTTACCTGTCATGAGTGCGCCACGACGGGCCATTAAACAAGTAGTTTCATTATCTTATCTTGTTCACCATATCAATTGCTTGTCAAGGGTGCCCAACAACGGGCCACCATCATGTGCTATCATTCCATTAACATTTCATTCTCACATCGTGTTCATGTCGAGTTCATATCGAAAAGGCGTAAGGATATAAAATGAGTGTAAAAAATCATAAAAAGGAAAATATGGGGACATCATGCGCCCAAGTGGTGCAGGCGCCCAGGGCTATGCGCCTAAGCTATACGCTCACACATATGAGTAAGGCAGGAGGGTATCATAGAGAGACAATAGATTGGGAAGGCATGTACCTGGATCTATGGGCCCAGGGCTATGCACCCACATATACGCGCCTGCATATATGCGCCCATAGAGGGGAGCCAGGATGACTTGGAGAAAGTCAGAGACTCACTCTATGACAAGTGTGCTGGCAGGGTCTATGCGCCCAAAAAAAGAGACGATGCCCTTGTGCGCATACAAAGTTATACGCCCAAGTCAGGGAGGGCCTAGGCAACATGCGCCCATGGTAGCATGCGCCCATGGTAGCATGCGCCCAAGAGAAGGGAAGTCTGGGACACATGCGCCCAGGTGATTTATACCCAATGCCCATGCGCCCATGCGCCCACACAACTCGTGGTCGCATAGTTATGTGCCAGCACTATGGAAGCAGGAATCTTGGGCGCATATATAGGGCTATACGCCCAAGGATAAAGTCCCTGTGGGTGCACAAAATGCCTTGCGCCCACACTGTTCTTCTTCTACAAATTCCGAGAAGAAGGCCATGGAACCCATGAACTTCAAACTCCTATAACTTGGTCAAAACACAATGAAATCTAACTTTTCAAAAGTCTAAGTTGTGTAAAATCGAATTCTCTACCACATGGAACTCTTAGTTTTTGAAAACAAGATGGTTTAATAGATCAAAATCCAAAAAAATCCAAAAAGGTGCAAAGTTAGATGTACACAAATATATACATAAAAATACAAAAAGACAAGAACTAAAGTAGCTTAGAATGTTGCATAGAAGAGATTAGAACAATAAAATGGAGGGTTCCTTCGTGAAGAAAGTTGCACTTGCCTATGGAGGGGGAGAGGTTTTAAGGGAGAAGAAGAAGTTATGAGAAATAATAAAGAGAGAGAAAAGTAGGTTGGTTTATAAAGGAAGAAAGGGAGGGTTTAACATGATGAACCAAAGGGAATAAACTAAGCCAAACCAAAATGAACCAAGTCAAACCATGATATGCCATGATGAACCTAAGCAAGATTAAACTAAAATTAGCTAGCAGGGCAGAAAAAGAAAAATATGTGTCAGGATTTCGTATACGTATACTGGAAATATGGATAACAGAAAACGGGGATGACAACTCTACCCACCTTAAAAGAATTCCGTCCTCGGAATTTAATTAATAGGCTAGAGATGTCGGGGCAAGCTATACTAATCATTAGAAACTACGTACGACTAGCAGTCAATCAAGCAATCATTCATGCAAGCAAGATTTAAAAATATAATGCATAAGGAAGATATTATACCTTACGAGTTAAACAGGTATAGATATCGCGATCGAATATCATCCTCACGCTCCCACGTTGACTTACCCAAAGAGTGAAGACCCCAAACAACACGAACTAAACTAATAGTCTTGTTCTTGAGTATCTTCTCTCTCCGGTCCAATAAGGATACGGGTCTTTCCTCATACGAATGGTTGGTACCAACAACCAAATCTGAATGATCATGGACATGACTCAGATCCGGAATATACCGTCATAATTGGGATACATGGAAGACATTATGTACCTCATGTAACGACGATGGAAGAGCGAGATGATAGGACACATCACCTACTCGCTCAAGGATATCAAACGGCCCTATATACCTAGGACTAAGCTTTTCCCGCACGCCAAAAGGAATGACACCACGGGTAGAAGAGATCCTAAGAAAAACATGGTCGTCGATAGAAAATTCAAGGGGGCGCCGATGAGAATCGGCCCAATAACGTTGGTGATCTTGCGCAACTAGAAAATGATCTCTGACTTGTCTGACCACCTCAATAGTCTGCGTAATCATCTCTGGACCAAGCATCTGCCTCTCACCTATATCATCCTATGCTAATGGAGATCTGTACTTTCTACCGTACAAGGCTTCAAAGGGCGTCATCTGGATACTGGCCTGGAAACTATTTTTATAGGAGAACTCCACGAGATGCAGGTGATCTTCCCACGAACCACCGAAGTCAAGCGTACAAGACCATAACATGTCTTCAAGAGTCTGGATCGTGCGTTCTGACTGACCATCTGTCTGCGGATGATAAGTTGAACTGAACTTGAGACGAGTTTCTAAACTTTTCTGAAGACTCCGCCAAAAGTATGAGGTAAAACTTGAATCTCTGTCGGATACAATACTGACTGGTACTCCATGCAATCTGACTATCTGCCTGAGGTATATCTCTGTAAGCTGATCCGTCGACTAACCAATTCTGAAAGGGATAAAATGAGCTACCTTGGTGAGTCTGTCAACTATAACCCAGATAGCATCTCTCCCAGCTGGGGATTTAGGTAATCCAGTTATAAAATCCATGTTAATGTGCTTCCATTTCCATTCTGGGATCGGTAAAGGTTGAAAAAGTCCAGCTGGTCTCTAATGTTCGGCTTTAACTTGTTGGCAAACTAAACATCAAAAGATAAATTGGGCTATCTCCCTTTTCATGCCATTCCACCAAAAATGCTGACGGATATCACGATACATCTTCGTACCGTCGGGATAAATCGAATACTGCGAACTGTGAGCCTCTGCCATGATCTCCTGTCTGATATCTCCATTGGGAACACAAAGACACCTCTCATGTCGATGTATACCGTCCTCATGGATACATAACTCTAGTCTTCGTCCTGCTATACATTATGTCCTAAGCTGCTGAAGCTTAGAATCCGCTGACTGAGCTAACTTAATCCTCTCAACTATACTGGACATGAACTTGCATACTGGCCATCAATGCCATATTGGTAGGAAGAACAACTTCAATACCCATCTTCTGAAGATCTGCTAATAACTCTAGTTGTACTGTTAGAAAATAAACTTTGGCTCTTTTGCTCAATGCATCTGCAACAACATTGGCCTTCCCAGGATGATAATACAGGTTGATGTCGTAACCACAAGTAGCTCTAGCCATCTCCTCTGACGCATGTTAAGATCCTTCTGAGTAAACACATACTTAAGACTCTTGTGGTCGGTGAAAATCTCTACCCTATCTCCATATAAGTAATGCCTCCAAAGCTTAAGTATGAAACCACCGCTGCCAATTCCAAGTCATAGGTTGGGAAATTTCTCTCATGATTATGAAGCTGACGTGACGTATAATCTACTACCTTACCATGCTACATCAAGACGTATTCCAATCCCTTGCCGGAAGCATCACAATAGACTAAAAATCCTACAGTCCAATCTGGAAGCGTGAGAATGGGTGCCGTCATCAATCCTTGCTTCAACATCTCATATGAACTCTGACACTCTACTGTCTAAGAAAATTACACATCCTTGCGAGTTAACTGCGTCAGTGGTGCTGAAATCTGAGCGAAGTCTGATACAAAACCGTCGGTAATAGCCAGCCAATCCTAGAAAACTTCGAACCCCTACGACGGTACAGGGAACTAGCCATATCTCTATAGCCATATCTTCTGGGGTACACTTCTACTCCCCTTTGGTGTTGATGTGACCTAAGTACGAGATACGATCCAACCAAAACTCGTACTTACTGAACTTCGCGTACAACTGGTGCTCTCTGAGAATCTGAAGAACTATAAGATGCTGCTCATGCTCCGCTTCACTCTTGCTATAGACTAGGATGTTGTCTATAAACACTATCATAAACTGATCCAAATAGGGCATGAAGATACGATTCATGAGGTCCATGAATACGGCTGGCGCATTGGTCGCTCCAAATAGCATAACAATGAACTCCCAATGTCCATATCTGGATCTGAATGTTGTCTATGGGATGTCTTGCTCTCTGACTCTGATTTGATGATACCTTGACCGTAAGTCAATCTTCAAAAATACTACCGCTCACCTAAGCTGATCAAACAAATCATCTATCCTTGGTAGAGTGTATTTGTTCTTGATTGTTACAGATTTTAAGGTACGATAATCAACACATAATCTTGACGTACCATCCTTCTTTTTCATAAGAAGTATCGGGGCTTCCTAAGGTGATCCACTAGCATGAATAATTTACCTGGTTCTGAGTTCTTCAATCATTTTGTACAAGATCTCTAACTCGGAAGGTGCCATCCTGTAGACTCCTCCTGACATTGGTACCGTCCCCCGAAGCAAATCAATGGTGAACTCTATCTTTTTCTCTGGGGGCATACCTGGAAGCTCTTCGGAAAATACATCAAGAAACTCCTCTACTACTCTGGAAAATTGAATTGCCACTGCTACTGCCATCCGCAATACTGGTGGAGAAGGTTCTACTTTGCCTCTGGAAAATAAAAACTCCGGTTCGCCGGGAATACCAAAAATAATTCTGCCAATGTGGCAGTCTATTCTTGCATATTGATCCTTCAACCAATCCATTCCAAAGACCATATCATAATTGACCATCGAAAACTCTATCAACCTAGCGGGGAACTCACTACCGTTAATTATGATTCGATGCGAGGAATAGACTCTATCTACTCCCACAAGACCGTTACCAGTAAGTATATTGAGCTTTACTGATAATGACTCGGGCTCCAGTCCTATCCGTGTTGCGAACCGTACAGACATAAATGAATGCGATTCACCTGAATCAAATAATACTGATACTGGAAAAGAGTTGACGAGAATGGTACCTTCCACCACCTTACCTGATGCCAATTCTTCTGCTACGGTCAGAGCCATAGCCTATCCTTGTCCTCTTGGTGCTGATCTCCACTACTGGAAACTCCTCTGTCGATTCTGATTCTGAGCTTGGGCATACTGCTGAGCCTGAGGCGGCAATGGCCTCGGAGGCTGGTTCTGCTGCTGCACTGGTGCTGGACCCCTAACCGACGGACTAGTTAGGTTTGACGACGATGAACTAGCTCTATTCGAAGAGGACCCTATCTTATGGTCCGGTTCCCCATAAGCCAAGCACCATCCTGTGCTCTGCGACATTCTGATACTACATGTCCTGGCTTCTCATAATGAGTGTAGCCCATTGTGGAAGACTGCTTCTGCTGCTGAGGATACGTCGGTGTCGAGTACTAAACTGACGAAACTGTGGTCGCCCTCCTAGAAGCTCCAATAGTCAAAGCCCTTGCTGTTGGGGCTGGTGCTGATGACTGGGACATCTGCCCATGGGACCTTTTCCGTCCTCCAGTTCTATCTACAATCCTCTGAGAAGTATACTCATGCCTCTTCGCTGCTCGCAAGACGACATCGAACATCTGGTGCTCAAACTGCTCCACTGTTATAATAATCTCCAGGTGGAGCCCCTGCTGGAACCGCTGGGCTCGATCCAATTCAGTTGCTACCAAGATAAGAGCAAACCGACGGAGTCTAGAAAACTTGGCCGCATATCCATCGACCGTCCTTCCCATATGCTTAAGAATTCTGAATCTCGTCTGCAGATCATGCCGAGCTACTGCGTCAAAATACTTGGTCTGGAACTTATTGCTGAATACCACCCATGAGACAGGCATCGGTAATCCAACTGCTAGCATCGTCTACCAGCTGCGGGCTAAATTCAATATCTGCAGGTACATAACGGCCACCTTTTCTCCCTCGGGAATCTTGGATACCTCCAGGATAACTTCTATGTCCTGAAGTCACGCATCAGCGGTGATAGCATCTTCACTGCCATCAAAGAAAGGAGCGTTCAGACGTTTGAAGCTGTTGGCCGCGTTGTTCCCTTGGTAACCAACTCTTTCCACGGCATCTTATACTGTCTGGTACAGGGCATCACCCCGACGATCTTAAGATGTAAGCAATTTCCTGATGAGTTCCACCAGGGTTCCATTATCAGGCTCTGCAGGCTGGACTGGTTGAACTGGTTGCTCTGGGTTCCCAGAATGCATGACTTGGGAAGCTGCTCCAGAGTGCTGGGCTTGGTCTGCAGGTTGCTGCTGGTTCGCTAGAGGTGCTCCACCTTGCTGATCGGTAGGACCAAGAACAATGCCGCTGAAGAAACAATAAGGGAAATAATAAGGAAGGACCATGATAGATCGAGGATATAAACATGTGATCAGATCAAGAATTTTGGAAAGATTAGAAAACACGAGTAGAGACCAAAGGCGAGTGCTGATTGAGACATCTATTTCATAAAACCCTCACATATCTTGATTTACAAGACTTGCATGGGCCACCACTTAAATCGTGTCATGCCCAGAACCAGAATACTGGAGAACGGGAGACAAATATAGCCAGCTACGTATATTAAAGTGAATCCCACCTCGATATACGGTCACGGCTGTCTAGATACATGAGGGCTTTACTACAAGCCAACAGTCTCTTATGGTCATTAACGAGCCTAGTGTCTCAATCTCAAGCAAGCAAGCAAGTGTAACAAGATGGTAGATCATCAGACATACAAAATAAGGCGTCCTATACATTACATATTCGGATGATCATGAAGCTAGTCATACAAACTATGAAGACTATCAAAAGTTTAAGTCATACATGATTAACCCTAGGATTCGTCAATCATGTTACAGCCCTTAGGCAGACAGGAATGTAAATTTGACATGAGCTAACACTTACTCGGCGGTTAAACACCTCAAAAAAATAATTTACAATAGAGTGGAAGAGCAAAATAAAACCCACTCGTTGCCAGGATTGCGCCTAGTGTTCACCATCTAGCTGGAAGGCTAGAAGATCCTTGGGTGCTACTCCGAAATCTGGCCATACAAAACCAGCTGGGTCAGACCCCAAAAAGGGCATGTGCCACAAGGGAGGCTTTACTTAAGAACTAAAACTAGCATATTAGCACATGAACAAAATATTAATAGGAAAACTTGAAATGTAAATAAGGTAACAAATGACGAGAGGACGAGGAACAATTCTGGAAGCCAGGTTACAATCATTAAACCAAACATGGACCGAGGTTGTAACCCTTCGCCTGCACAGAACTGGGTCTCTAGCCATTTAATGCTAAGATTAAAGCGTAAGCAAACATGTCCTGAGATAGTCATATACTGGATCTAGACAAGACTAGAAAGGATTGGACTCCATCTAACATTCACGGCCAAGCAAAGAATACGGCTTGATACTTTAACTAACTTGGGTTATCACAAGTCTAGTCACTAGCAAGATGCATCGAGATGTTTCAACAGCCAGAAGCCCTGCAGTCTTAATCCAGGTTATCCGGTCACAAGTTGAAAGAGTTGAATTAGGTGACTTGGGGGTGCAACACACGACGGTGCGCTGGAAATGTGCCCTACTCGACGGCAGGCAACAAGTCCAATTAGAGCGCCCGGATAACAGAACTGCCTGTAGCTGGGAATCTCTTCATTGAATACTTGATTAATCTAGTCATTATCCTAGTTAGATTCAGTACGAATTTCTGACCGTGGAAATCGGGAATTCATGTCCTAGACATGATGCATGACGAGACATGTAGCTTGTGCTGATATAATCAAAAAATTATCTACGGTGTCAAGACGAGAGTTACATATTACTTATCAAGATTACATGTCATGTTTACTTGTCAAGAGTGTGCCGCAACGCGCCACTATCATGTCATTTATCATGTCAAGGTTACCTGTCATGAGTGCGCCACGACGGACCACTAAACAAGTAGTTTCATTATCTTATCGTGTTCACTATATCAATATTACTTGTCAAGGGTACGCCACAACAGACCACCATTATGTGCTATCATTCCATTAACATGTCCTGCTCACATCATGTTCATGTCGAGTTCAAATCGAAAAGGTGTAAGGATATAGAATGGGTGCAAAAAATCATAAAAAAGGAAAATATGGGGACATCATGCGCCCAAGGGGTGCAGGCGTCCAGGGCTATGTGCCTAAGCTATGCGCCAACACATATGGGTAAGGTAGGGAGGGTATCATAGAGAGATAACGGATTGGAAAGGCATGCACCTGGAGCTATGGGCCTAGGGCTATATACCCACATATATGCACCTGCATATATGTGCCCAAAGGGGAGCCAGGATGACTTGGAGAAAGTCATGAGACTCAATCTATGACAAGTGTGCTGGCAGTGTCTATGCACCCAAAAAAAGACACGATGCACTTGTGCGCATGCAAAGTTATGCTCCCAAGTCAGGAAGGGCCTAGGCAACATGCGCCCATGGTAGCATGCTCCCAAGAGAAGGGTCTGGACACATGAGCCCAAGAAGAGGCATGCGCCCAGGGATTATGCGCCCAGCGCCTACGCGCCCACACAACTCGTGGGCGCATAGTTATGCGCCAGCACTGTGGAAGGCAGAAAGCTTGGGCGCATATATAGGGCTATGCGCCCAAGGCTAAAGTCCCTATGGACACATAAAATGCCATGCGCCCACACTGTTCTTCTTTTCTAAATTCTGAGAAGAAGGCCATTGAACCCATGAACTTCAAACTCCCATAACTTGGTCAAAACATAATGAAATCTAACTTTTCAAAAGTCTATGTTGTGTAAAATCGAATTCTCAACCATATGGAACTCTTAGTTTTTAAAAAAAGATAGTTTAATAGATCAAAACCCAAGAAAACTCCCAAAAGGTACAAAGTTAGATCTACACAAATATATACATAAAAATACAAAAAGACAAGAACTAAAGTAGCTTAGAATGTTGCATAGAAGAGATTAGAACAATAAAATGGAGGGTTCCTTCATGAAGCAAGTTGCACTTGCCTATAGAGGGGGAGAGGTTTTAATGGAGAAGAAGAAAAGTTATAAGAAATAATGAAAAGAGAAAAGTAGATGGGTTTATAAAGGAAGAAGGGGAGGGTTTAACATGATGAACCAAAGGGAATAAACCAAGCCAAACCAAAATGAACCAAGTCAAACCATGATATGCCATGATGAACCTAAGCAAGATTAAACCAAAATTAGCTAGCAGGGTAGGAGAAGAAAAATATGTGTCAGGATTCCATATACGTATACTGGAAATACAGATAACGGGAAACGAGGATAACATTTTGCCCACCAAGTGTTTGACAAAATAACCCAAAAGAACCAAATGCTCTAATTTTAGTTTTGACACTTGTTTCTAATGTATATTCATGTATGTTATCAATTAATATTTATTTGGTATTATTTGAAGTATATAGAGGGTTTTACATGACTTGGGGACTTGTGGACAGATATTGATATATGTGTGTGTGAGTATCTAGGTGCACTCCTAAGAGACAGTGTGGTATGGTCAACATGTAGTGTTAGATTGTATCAAGTGTTTGGGTATAGAGTGTCAAGTGGGGTTTGAGTGCACTATCATGTGACAGTATAGGCTATAGGGATTAGAGTGTATTGTCTTAGTGTATTAACCAACTAATACCATTCGAGTTGCATCCCACCCTTATATATTCAGTCTATGTCATGAACTCCATCTGGATAACAGTCCCCTCTTCATTTCAATTTCCTATTCCTTAGATGTCAGTCACCATATTGTTAGCCACTTCATATGACCAATTCACTGTCTCTTAATGTCAGTTCATATCCTCCATTAAGTATCAGTCTTCATTACCTTATGTGTTCAGTCCCTACTGAACCATTGGACAGTTCCATGCCACACTGTTCTGTCCATGCCTCGAATTTAGAAAATCCTAAACTAATGCCCAGACATGTCCTACATCTTCATTAGTTCAGTCCAATTGAGCATGTATCAGTCTGTATATATTCCTAATGTTCTGTCCATTATTCTTTTTGTACAGTCCAGTTTCTCATATATGTTCAGTCTATACCTATCTGTTCATTTCCATATTCAGGTTTAGTCCCACATAGGACTATCACATTAGTTAGAAGTATGAGGGCTATACCCCTCAGTTTGGTATCAGTATTTTTGGCTAATGTCCTAGAAGTTTCAGTCCCTGTTGGGAATTTGGTTTCAATCCGATTTACTTTAGAGTTAATCCCATCTTTGTATAGTTCAGTCCCTGTCCTACATCATATACTTTTCAGTTCCA